>BSBK01005633.1:0-150499 GCA_027943335.1 Chamaecyparis obtusa
TAGTTCATGACCTTCCCTAAATGAACATCACCATAAAGCTGCTATGTAAAGTAGAGTGGAATTTGGTTGTTATTTGGATAATGATTATGGGAAAGAAGAAAGTGTGGGTATATCAAAGCATCCATAATAGTATCCTGACATTTAGTCACCTAGTATCCCTTCACATAATTCTTTACCACATAAAATGGGAAACATTTCTCTTTTTAGGTTTCTTTGGGCACTAAACCCTTTACCTCTGTAAGAGACAAGCCATCAAAAACCTCTTGCCTCTTCCTATCAAGAATAGCCTCTATAGTAGCTAGTAAATAGGTACTAGCACTAACAAGAATAGAACTAGGCTATCAAGAATAGACTAACAAGTGTTCTTATAAACACTTGTGCTACTAGCACTATTGATTGAGTCTCTCAATATCTCAATCTCTTGATTAGTTCATCTAAATAGATACTAAGGGTGAATTGGTTGATCTGCCATGATGTGTAATACTATATATCTAGAGATCTATATAGATCTATGTACCTAAAATATTTAATTTAATGTCAAGCCTTAGGCTAAATTTTATATATTATTTCTAAAATTTAAAGACAACTAAATTGGATCAATATTCAAACTAGAATTACTTACTTAATTTAAATGTACATGTATAATAAAATGAACATTTAAATTAAAAATTATACATGTACATGTATATGCATACATGTATGTATATCTATGTGCATATAAATATGTATACATGTGCATACACATACACATATAAATATAAATATATATATATTTATATATATACACAAATATATATATATATATATGTGTGTGTGTGTGTGTGTGTGTGTGTGTGTGTGTGTGTAAATGTACATACACATACACATTTGTATATATATATGTTTATAAATTCTACATATATATACATGTGTACATGCATACGTATGTGCATACATGTTCATATGTATAGACAGATATATGTGTATACATAGATATGTTCATATGTATAGACACATATATGTGTATACATAGATATGTATCTAATACATAAATATGTATACACATATACATATGTATATGTGTATACATATTTATGTATTAGATACATATCTATGTATACACATATATGTGTCTATACATATGAACATGTATGCATATGTGTATGTGTATGTATAGTTATATACACACACATATATAAACACATGCATGTATATATATACATAAGTACATGTGTATATATTTATACAAGCATACATGTAGGTATATATACATATGTATGTGTATACATATATACTCATATATATATATACATAAATTATATACTTATATCTATACGCATATATACATATATACATAAATACATACATACATACAATGTATGTATATATATATACATAAGTACATGTGTATACATATATACAAGCATATATATATATATATATATATATATATATATATATATATATAAATTTTACACTTATATCTATATGCATATATACATGTATACATACATACATACATACACACACACACACATATATATATACATATACATACATATATATATGTATGTATATATATATATGTATGTATATATATATGTATGTATGTATATATATATATGTGTGTATATATATATGTGTGTATGTATATATATATATGTGTGTGTATATATATATATATATATGTATATATATATGTATGTATATATATATATATATGTATATATATATGTGTGTGTGTGTGTATACAAATATATACATCTATATATACACAAGTGTATATATATATTCACACACACACACACACACACTCACACACACACACACATACTCACACACACACACACACACACACACACACACACACACACACATATGAATGTATATACATATATATGCATGTGTATATACATGCATATATAAAAAAAATATTTAATGTTAAATATGATAAAATTTACATAAAAATACATTAAAAAACTTGGAAATAATGGTGAAAGTCATTTTTCGTATATACATATATATATGAATGTATATATATATATATATATATATATATATATATGCATGTGTATATACATGCATATATAAAAAAAATATTTAATGTTAAATATGATAAAATTTACATAAAAATACATAAAAAAAACTTGGAAATAATGGTGAAAGTCATTTTTCATTGCCCTCGCTTTCGAACCAGATGAAACCCCACTATCCAAATGATAACGAGAGTGGGGTTTATTTTTTTACAAAAACCTAAATTATAGGGTTTCTATTGGAACCCCCTGCATAAGGCGTTTCGATTGAAACCCATTAAAGTTAATTCAAAAATAAATAAAAAATGGGTTTCTATCAAAACTCCTCCTTTGGGAACTTCCGATCAAAAGCCACTTCCGATCAAAACCATTAATTTTGGTTATCTTGGCGAAAATGAGGAATTCCTTCCTTCGAAAAAGTGTAACCCACTATTGTGGGTTCATCCTAACCATGTTCCTATCTCGATACATCCATTGTTTGTACACATTCTCTTCTTCCTCCTCTTCCCACAATACTCCTAAAATTTTATGATTGTTCCTCTGAATTATTCTAGCTGGCAATATGAATTATTCTTCCTCTTTTTCCCACCTTAGCAATATGAATTATTTATTAGTTTAGTGGGAAATATGAATTATTCTTCCTCCTCCAAGTGACATATTGATTAGCAGGCAATATGAATTATTTTAGAAAGTGATAAGTTTAGCAAACAATATTGTTCCTCTGAAGTATTTCATATTATATTTGACTTGTAATTCATAGGTCATAGAGACATGACATTCAAATTTATGGGGGAGGAATGATTAGAACTTCCCTCTTCCTCCCACTACTGTTGTTCTTTCCATGTAGCAACTTTTATTGTTATTATTGTTATTCAAATTTTTGAACATGTCTACATGAACTTTGGCAAGTGACGTTGAATCCTCCTAAATTTTTGATATGAATATTTGTATAGTTTATAATTAATAAAATCATGCACATTTATTCATTACATACATATGCACAAGCATGCATAGTAAAAAATAACTTTATTTTTTACAAAAACCCCAAATTATAAGCTTTTGATCGTAACACCCTACATAAGGGGTTCCGATTGAAACCCACTAAAGTTAATTAAAAAATAAATAAAAAATGGGTTTCTATTGAAATTCTCTCCTTTGGGGACTTCCGATCGAAAGTCAGGGACTTCCGATTAGAAGTATACAGTGCTTCCGATTGAAATTCACTTTTGATCAAAACCATTAATTTTGGTTATGTTGCCAAAAATGAGGAATTCCTTCCTCTGAGAAAGTGTAACCCAGTATTGTGGGTTCACCCTAACCTTATTCCCATCTCGATAAATCCATGGTTTGTATACCTTCTCTTCTTCCTCCTCTTCCCGTAGTAATCCTAAAATTTTATGATTGTTCCTTTGAATTATTACAACAAATAATATGAATTATTCTTCCTTTTGTTCCCACCTTATCAATATGAATTATTTATTAGTTTAGTAGACAATATGAATTATTCTTCCTCCAAGTGATATATTGATTAGCAGGCAATATGAATTATTTCAGCAAGCGATAAGTTTAGTACGCAATATAATTCCTTTGAATTATTTCATATTATATTTGACTTGTAATTCATAGGTCATAGAGACATGAAATTCAGATTTATGGGGGAGGAATGATAAAAAATTCCCTCTGCCTCTCACTAGTGTTGTTCTTGCCACTTAGCAACTTTTATTGTTATTAAAATTTTTGAACATGTCTACATGAACTTTGGGAAGTGATGTTGTATCCACCTAAATTTTTGATGAGTATTTGTATATTTTTTAATTAATAAAATCATGAACATTTATCCATTACATAAATACATACACACAAGCATGCATAGTAAAAAACAAATTTTAAACCATAAAGTTGAAATGAAGAATGAGGAGGAAGCCTAAACTTATGTGTGGTAGTTTAAATCATATTGGTGTACTCATCTATAATAAGAAGAATATTGGAGGATTCCTTCTCACCTTCCATCATTGTTCTTTGTTCTAATTCCATTGTTGTTATTTTGTCTAATGTAGAGATGGACAAACAATAATGTAGTACTCCAATCCCTCTCAAGTCTTTTCCATATATTTTCACAATGGAATCTCCTTTATTGGAGAGGATCTAGAGAAAAAGATATGTCAACCGTGGATTTTTCTTTATTCACTCCTTTTTAGAAGATGGTAGGAAAAGCCTATCATATAGAATGAATGGTACTCAAAGTAGTTGAGTTCCCATCCAATTTTGACACCAATAAATAAAAAACTTGAGAAAGATGGTATGTGACAATGGAGCCCACATTTATAGGGTATAATTTGTGTGAAAGGAGATAATATTGGTCCTATTTGAAGGAAATCAATGACCATAGAGGCACCATTACACCAATATTACTGTCTCTCAGACAATTCTAAGTGGCATCAAGTTTACACTTGCTTCAAAAGATGGAGAAGTAGGTTTGTGTAGATGCACATAATGCAACAAAAATGATTTGGAACTCTCACAAAGACAAGGGGGTAAAGATAAAGAATAAAAATAAAGGAAAAGAAATGAGTCGATAATATTTATAATTTGTAGAGTAAGGTTCAAGTTTTATAGAATATTAAAAAAAAAAAAGGGTCTTAGTATAGATTGAATTCAAATTAAGGATTAGAAGTTATTCATTTAGTCTTAGTGAAATCAAATGTATTCATCATGAGAATAATTATATAAATTTATTTTTATTTGTTGGGTTAGTTTGAATTTCATTTTACTTAGGAATTATTGATCTTTAAAAATTTTATGATTAAGATTTTTTTTCCAAACTATTTTTTGATTTGTTGTTGACTTACAAAGAATTTATCTTTTGTTTGAATTTTCTTTTCTTATAATTTTAATAGTGAATAGGTGTAAAAATGGAAGCTTAGTAATGCACCTAACATTCAACACTTATTCATTTGAATTGAAATTGGAATTGACATATCATAAGTAAATATGGAAATACTTGGAAATTAATTAGGTCAAGAAACATACCTCATTGTGAAATTGATTTGGAAATACCTATTTTTTGAAGTCTGTATGAGGTTTCAGAAGATTCTGCAACTAGATCTATGATCAGAAAGACAAGACAGAGAAAACCCAAAAATCTTTCTCCAAGATGAGCTTAGGTCGGGTTTGATCCTCATAAAAGGTCAAATACTATATTCTTTATTTGAAGTCCAATTCGAATTCTGTTCACAGATCCCAGAAGTTTGGCAAAAAGGGTACTCAAATCTGTCCTCTAATTCCCAAAATAGCAACTGTAGATATCTAAAAAAGGGGTTTTTTGGGGTGGCTATATAGGGTTTTGCCTTAGTCAAACCCTCATTTTGGTGGTCTCCACCTCCACAAATAGCCAATTGAAATATAATGTGTGTGTGTATGTATTGAAAGTGTAATGCCAAGATCTAATCCTCTAGATCAAAAACCCTAGCATGAATGTGTATGAAATAACATTGCATAGATTTGAATAAGATAGAAAAGCATACCAAGCCCCCAAGGCTAAATTACTTCTACCAAAATCACAATCTATAATTGTTACCCCATAATTGAATCTTTGAATGCTTGAAAGTTGATGGTGGATCAAGGAAGAAAGGATCTCTCTTGCTCCAAATATGTGTTCACAAAAGATGCTTGATGTCAACAATGGCTTGATCTCCTATATCATCCTCTTGCTATCTTACATCTTCACCACTCCTTTCTTGCTTGAAACCTTCTTGCTCACAAAAATTGATGGAGAGATGTGGATAATGGATGTTGGATCAATCACCTTGCTTGAGCGTGCTTGAGCTTGAAAACTTGATGTGAAAATGAGAGAGGAAGGCCTCCTTTTATAGTGATCTAGGGCACAATCCTCTAGAGGGGCCACCTTGTAGAATTAAATCCTAGTTGGGTCCTAAACTTTAGAAAATATACCTAGATTAAATGTAATTAGAGGATTGACCATCCTGAAACCCAAAATGGTTAACCTGGAGGTGGGAAAATAAATATCCCGAAAGCTCGATGCCCAGAAATCAAAGATTCTAGAATTTTGAATGAGGGGGGAAAAATCAAGGTTGGACCTAACCTAGTCAGGTTCAAGCTTGATCCTGACTAGGTCAGGATCAACCTCAAATTTGACCCTGTACCCAGATTCAATCAACATCAAGACAGGAGGTCCTGATGATGCCCAGAGACCTAGAAATGATATCAGATCAAGATAGAATACCTGAGATAGGCATAAAATCCTATGATGACTATGATGAAAGCTAGGAGGACTTATTTCTAAGTCCTACCTAGAAAATAGAGCCATAGAAGAGGGAAAATCAGGAGAATCCATGAGATCCTAACCCTAATTTCACCTAGAATGAAGAAGATAAGTGCAAAATGCATCCTAAATGAAAGTCTATCATGATAAATGTACTAAAAGAGGGTGCTAAACCTATCAAGATGGAAGTTCTTCCATTTAAGATGATAAATTTATCCCCCACTTTAGCTTAGATATGATACTACATGAATATGCAAGCTAAAGTAAGAAAACATCATAGTAAATAAAAAGGATATAGCTAAGGCCTCGATGTAAAGATCCTGCAGAAAAATGTTAGAACCTGCAACACACAAGGTTAATAGAAATCCATAAATCACCTAAAGCTTACTATATGATCATTTGAGAAGTGTACAAAGCCCCTTATGCCCCCCCTATTTCAGCTTTCTATTTCAGAAGGGTGAAACAGGGTGATTAGAAAAACTCCATATACTAGATATGCAAAGTGTTGAAAAGTCCTTTCCTAAACCAATTAGAAGGATTCCTAACCTTCCTAAATTGATTCAAGGAGTTAGGTATCTGAATCAAAATTCCAATGCCATAGATGACACTAAAAATAGAGTTACCGAACTCAAGTTATGATGAAAAGAGTGAATGTCTATCTAAATGCACAAGAGTAAGAAATTTGAATTTACCCTAAGGAAACCCTAGTAAAACCCTAATTCAAACTTATAAATATGTAAAAGAGAGAAATAATTATTCATTCATACCATTCTCAAATTTGAAACAAGGAAGCAAGATGCCGAGAAGAGAGGAACTTCAAGCGACACACCTGGAGACGTTCAAAAATAGCCTGGCTACCAGACGGTCACTACCTAAAGTGAGTTTACTATTACGCTTCTTTATACTTTCCAAATTCCTATTTTTTATAGGTTAGGTTGATTTTTCCCACTTTAGGTCGACCTTGACCCATTTAGGTCAACTTTGACCCATCTAGGTTGACTTTGATCCATGAAAGTTGACATTGACCAGAGAGTTTTTTGTCAGTTTTTTGATGAGGTCGACCTTGACCCAAAAAGGTTGACCCTGACCTAGTAAAGTCGACATTGACCTAACCGAGGTCTAATTTGACCTAGTTTAGTTAGTTTTGTAGATTTGATGATGTAGATGACTGATATGATCTTTGTTTGTGCCTGCAGGACCTAGTTTGCTTCTAAGAGCATCCTTTTGGGGAATTGCTAGTGAAAGTCAAGGAGAGACTGTTCAAGCTTGATGATGACGAGATGCAATTACTAAGGGATGTGGGACTGTACTAGGTATTAGTCCTTCCATAGCTCAGACTACACTGAGCCATGCTATCGACTCTGATAGAGAGATGGGATGAGGATACATGCTCCTTCCATCTTCCTTCTGGTGAGATTATAGTGACCTTAGAGGATGTCTACAGGATGTTGCAGCTTCCAGTCCAAGGGGGAAACCATTAGACCCAGAGCACAACATGGTTTTGTTGAGATCCATGCAGACATAGAGTATTGTACAGGAGTGCATCCAGTGATGCAGACCCGGTTAGATTAGATCCTACTATCTTCTATACTATCAGGTCATACACCCTTAGTACAGAAGGTGATGTTATGTATAGTATCCTTGGTTATGTTACCCAACTCAAAGGGTACCATATTTTGTTCACCTTTGACACATCTCATACAGAGGATGGAGAGAGAGAGGACCATGTTCTCATGGGGTCGCAACATGCTAGCTCAGCTATACCATGAGCTGGGTCAGCTAGTGAGATAGCAGTGAGAGAGTCTATCAACATGTACAGTTCTACAGATATGGATTTTTGAGCATTTCACATGTACACATCCACAGGGGGTTCTTGTGATGGTAGATGTGAGCACAACGAGAGCCTTCACATATCCTTTGAGAGATGTTTGGTATTTTAGGGATATGCTCTACTAGAGAGTACATCTAGACTGTATTGCCAGCACCAATGTGATATGGAGACCCTAATGCCAGATGATAGAGTGGCCTGATACATGATTCTAGATGAGACATTCATAGTAGTGTAAGCTACTAGAGGGTCATCAGAGTCATATAGTGATGACCTATTATTATGATCGAGTGATGAGATAGTTCGGCCTATTATAGGGAGTCCCTAAGGAAGTACCTTGCTATGTTCATTTGACGAGACACTATCAGAGACCTGACGCCATTCGCTGACCATCAATAGAAAACATAGAGGATAGTGATACAGAGGAGACAAAGGATATAGAGGTACCATCAGATGTATCCTATTTAGGTGTGAGCTGAGAATACATTAGGTACTGGAGTTTGGAGGGGACCCATCCTATCTTTCCTGAGGATTATCCTACAGGTGATCTAGGCTTTGCAGAGGGGACACACCCGGATAGTGGAGCCACCGAGGAGGATGAGGATATCAGAGATGAGGAGGAGCACATCTTCAAGGAGGATCCCATGGAGGAGGAGGAGAGAGAAGAGGAGAGGGCCAAGGACATGCCCCCAGGTGGTGATACTGGTATAGATATACCTATTACTCATGCATCACCATTGTGAACATGATGGCCCCCACAGCCCCACATAGAGACACCACCACCAAGACTAAGATATAACGAGAATGGAGAGAGTAGTCACTCCATGCCCCCACCATCTAGGCACTTTAGTGACATCTAGGAGGGAGACCCAAGTATGAACTTGATTGAAATTTGATTGAATATATGATTTGAATAGATAGGATACTAGATTGATAGGATTTGGTTTCTTTCTAAAGCTAGCATAGCGGAGTGGAGGAGCTTTGTATCTTAGATTCTCAAGGATACCATTATATCCTACTAACTGCCAGCTGGCAAGCGAGAGTCTTCCATTGGTCACAGAGATCCTGATAGACATGCCAACATCTTTATATGTATCCAGCGAGAGCTGAGAATGTGCAGAGAAAGGGAGGAGAAGCTGATGGAAAAGGTATAAAGTCTTTGAGGATGTGTATAGGGTATGAGCATATCCAGGAGCCATAAACAAACACACAAATCTTCATCTTCCCATCACAGAGTAGAGAGATTTGAGAGTCATAAGCCATTAGAGCGACATAGTGATAGATAGGGCCATTGGCCACATATGTATCAGAACTTTTGAAAACTATTATTTTGATGAATGAAAAACTTTCTCTACTGATTAGTTCTATGTTTGATTACTTTGCTTTCATCAATATAAAACTTAATAGAAAGAAAGAAAGAATAGAAAGTGCATAAACATATTCAATATATAATTTTTACCAAAACTACATAACCTATAAAACAAATCTTTATAAGGAATACATAAATGCACATGGAACAAATGAGATTAAGGGTAATAATGTTTAAGATGCATAATATTAATGGGTTCCTTTATAGAAACACCATCCATATCAGCAAGTTTGTAAGCACCCGAACCAAAGTCTTCAATAACAACAAAAGGTCTGAGCCAATTAGGGCTAAATTTTCCTTTTTTGTCGGGTAAAGCATTCACATTCTGTTGATTCTCATAAAAAACTAAATCACCAACTGCAAACGTTCATTCAATTACCTTATGATTATATTGTTTTTGAAGAGATTTACGATAAGCTTTTATATGTTCTAATGCATGTATTCGTTGTTCATCCAATATTTCCAATTCTTGTAAGTGTTGTTCATGAAAAGTATCTTTATCAATTATCCCATGAAACAAAATTCATAAAGAAGGTATTTCAAGTTCTAAAGGCATAATAGCGTCAATACCATAGACAAGGTTATAAGGAGAAGTACCCATGGCGGTATGAACACTAGTCCTATAGGCCCATAAATCATAAGTTAGTTGAGTATGCCAATCTTTTGCATGCTTGCTAACTATTTTTTCTCAAAATTTGTTCAATGCTTCAGCTTGTCCATTAGATTGAGGATAGTAAGGAGTTGAAAATCGATGTTGAATCCTATACTTTTCCAAGAATTTTGCAACTTCTTTGTTTTTAAAAGATGTTCCATTATCTGAAATTATCATCAAAGGAATACCAAATCTTGTTATGATATTATTAAAGATGAAATCACAAATGACATCCACCATTGTTGAATGAAGAGTAAAAAATTCAACCCACTTCGTAAAGTAATCCGTAGCGGTGAGAATGTAAGTATGTCCTTGAGAAGAAGTCGGTGAGATTTTTCCAATAAGGTCAAAACCCCAAATACTAAAAGGCCATGGAGAAACTTGATTACAAAGCTCACAAGCAGGAGCATGAATCAAATTACTATGGTGTTGACATTGAGGACATTTTTTAACAAACATGAAAGAATCTTGTTCCATTGTTTGCCAATAATATCCCATTTGAAGTAATTTATTAACCAAGGATTTTCCACCAAAATGTCCCCCACAAGAACTGGAATGAGCCTCTACTAAAGCTACAAGAATTTTAGTTTTATTAAGACATCATAATAATAATCCCTCATAAGAACATTTGTAGAGTGTGTCTCCTAAAATGATGTACCTTGCTACAAGTTTCCTAATATGATTACACATGTTCCTTGTTGTTGATTCATGAAAGGTACCATCTTTCAAAAAATGAAAAATATGTGAATACCATTCATTTGAATGCAAGTTAAAACAATCAATGGTAAACTTATTAGAAATTTCAAGGCATTTAAGAGTTTGTATAGTAAATTGAAAGTTTTCCGCATTATTCTCGAGACAAACCAAGGAAGTTGCACTGGCCATGGCGTCTGCATGTCGATTGTCCTTTCTAGTTAAAGTCTGAATCGTATAAGAGGAGAATTGTGAAAGCACATCAAGAGCTAAATCTCTATATTGTGTCATTTTAGCATTTTTAGTCTGATATCCTCCTTTAATCTGTTCAACTATTAGTTGAGAATCTCCATATATTTGTAAATGTTTGATATTGAGGGATGAAGCTGCTCATAGTCCAGCTATAAGAGCTTCATACTCTGCAATGTTATTAGTGCAAGGGAAGGTTAATTTATATGATAAAGGGATGGGATTTTTTGTAGGGGGAATCAAGATGATACCCACACCAAAACCTATCTTACATTTAGACCCATCAAAATATAGTTCCCAAATATCCTCCTGTTGAAGAGTTAAGATGTTATCATCAGGAAATTCTATAGGAGTAGAACTCTTATCTAGTTAAGGACAAGGAGCTTCAGCTAGATAATCTGTCAATGCTTGTCCCTTAATAGATTTTTGAGAAATAAAATTAAGATCAAATTCTGTAAGAAACATCACCCATTTTGCTAACCGGCCTGAGAGATCAGTTTGTGAGAAAAGATGTTTCAAAGGATCAAACTCAACAATCAAATCAACTTCAACATTTATCAAATAATGCTTGAGTTTCTGACATGCATAAACTACAGCAAGACATTTTCTTTCTAAGTCTATATATCATGTTTCATAATCAAGTAAAGTCTGACTAATGTAATACACAGGTCTTTCCTTATCATTATCATCAATTTGAGCTAACAACGCACTCACGGCCCATGGAGTCACTGAAGTGTATAATTGAAATGGTTTATCAAAATTTGTAGGTTGCAACAGGAGGATTTGCGAGATACTCCTTTAATTGCTCAAAAGTTTGTTTACACTCCTCGTTCCAAGAGAAAGTGGTATCCTTTCTAAGCAAGGAAGTAAAAGGAATAGTTTGGTCCGCTAAATTAGAAATAAAGCGACGAATAGCTTGTATTTTTCCTTGTAAGCTTCGTAACTGGGAAATATTTTTAGGAGGCATATTAACGATAGCTTCAATCTTTTCAGTATCTACTTCGATGCCTTGCTTAGAGATTATAAATCCTAATAATTTACCAGAATCAACTCCAAAGACACATTTCTTAGGATTTTGTAGACACCTAAAAATCCTTTAGAAAATAAAGTATTTTTATTTTCTGAAAAAATCCCTGATGACATCATCATTTATTAATTAATTATTTATTTAGTTAATTAATTTATTTTTATGTCATTAAATCCCTTTATCTTAATTAAAAATATTTAATTAAGAAATCCCTCCCAAAAATGTTTAAATCTTATTTAAACATTATTTCCCTATTTATTAATTATTTTAATTAATAAATTGACCAAAAATCCCAAAATAAATAATTTATTTATTTTTTGCCCAAAACTTGGCCAATTTTCTTAAGACCACTAACCTCTTCCAGAATCTTCTAATCCTTCTTTAATTTCAATTAAAGGCTAATCCCATCATTTCTTAACCCTAATCCCAACTCAAGATATTTAATTAAGATTAAATATTAATCCTCAATTCCTAATTTACCCTAGGAAAACTCTAGACTCTTCTAGAACTTTCCTAATCCTTCCCTAAACCTATTTAGGGGAAATTACCTACTTTCCCTAAGCTAATCTAAGTCTCCTTTGACTCCTAGTCAAACCCTACCCCTAATGAGCCTCAAACTCATTAAAGCCTTTGAGATAAATAAAATTTTATTTATTTCCTAAATTCCATATTTATCCCTAGAAAGCCTAGACTCTTCTAGAAAGTCTTCATCCTTATCCCCTTGACTCAAGACCCTAACCTCACCCCAAACTCTAACCTATCCTCTTAACCCAAGCCCTTAGGAAATCCTATAAATACTCCCTCTTCCAAGAGCAATTCATTAGCTTAGTCTTTCATCTTCATGCATTGTTATCATGCTCTTTTACTTCTAGCTCTAGCATAATCATTCCTAATTGTTAGATTTCTTTGTTTTCTTCAAGCTTTCTAACACATCATAGCTTAGCAATAATGGATTAACTTAGTTTACTTCATTGTTTTGCATAGCATATCATCATCATCACATCTCTATTTGGTTTAAAATCAATCTTAGCATAAACATCATGTAGCTTAATCTTCATTTCAGCATCATTTGGATCTTTGAGGCCTTAGGGCCAAATCAGGTGTTCTATACCTATTTTGTGCCACTTATGGGGTTCTCATGAGTCTCAATCCTTCCAAATAAGCATTAGGAACATGCTCCAAGTGCTTAGAGAGCACACCCACATCCCCTTAAGCAAGAGAAAATCAAATAGTGCTTGGGTGCACCTGTTTAGGCTCAATCTGAGGTGGCTAGCTTAGAGTTTTCTTTGTTTTGCATTGATTTCATGTTTAGACTAACATCTAATCCTTGTTTGGCTTGAAGTCTTTCAAAGCAGGTACCCTCGAAAGCCTAGTCCACAGATTCAATCTCATATTATAACTTCTAATCCTTTCAAATATCTGTCGTAAAATAGTAACATGATCTTCTCTTTGTATAGATTTTGCCAAAATATCATCCACATAATCTTCAAGAATCTTATGAATGTAATCATGAAAAATCAGGGTCATAGCCCACTGATAAGTTGCTCCTACATTTTTCAATCCAAAAGGCATCATGACCCAACAAAAGGTTCCCCAAGGTGTTATAAATGTAGTCTTAAATTGATCTTCAGGGGGGATAAAGATTTGATTGTATCCCGAAAAACCATCCATAAAAGATAACAAGGCATGGCCTACTGTTGAATCCACAATCATATCAATATTAGGTAGCAAGAAATTATCCTTCAAGGATGCCTTATTTAAATCTCTAAAATCAGTGCACATCCTTATCTTATTTTCTCCTTTTGATACAGGCACAATGTTTGAAATCCAATCTAAATAATCTATAGAATGGATAAATCCAGAATCCAATAATTTTTCAATTTCTCCTTTGACTAATAAAGCAATTCGTGGATTCATCTTTCAAATTTTTTGTTTAACAGGTTTCATATTTGGCTTTAAAACAACGTTATGAGTAACAATCTTAGAATCTATACCTAGCATATCAGAATATGTCCAAGCAAATATATCCTTAAATTCAAGCAAAAGGGAAACCAAGTGACCCCGTTCATCCTGATTCAAACATTTCTTGATTTTTATCATCCTTTCAAAATCATTTTCATCCACTTGAATATCAATAGTTTCAATAATTAACAAATCACTTCTTACTGGAGAATCCATTGGTAAAGGGAGAATATCATGATCTTCCTATTCTCCGAAATAAGCATCTATTTGTAAACAATAAGGCTTTCCTTGTTGGTGATGAAACTTAGGTAAATCTTCATAAATTCCTAAAAATTCCATTAGGGCTTCATCTTTAGGAAAAATATCCAAAGAGGAGGGTTGATTAAGGTCAATAAGTAATGGGTTAACCAACTTCAACTCTCCACTGCAAATATGATAAACATTAAGAGGAAAAGCCGATGGTTGTCTATAAGGATTGAATCCTAATCCATATGTATGATCATAAAGTTCATTATCCAAAGGTACTTGTATACCTTGTTCATATTTACCACATCCTTTTCCATTAAATCCTAATTTCTTAAGCAAATGATAACTAGGACCATATCGATCAGTCATATCAGAAGGAGTCCAAGGAGCGGCATATGTCATAATGTCATAACAATCAGGCTTTATAGTGTCAAGCGTTTCATTAATCGAAGCAACAACAAAATTACTTTTTAATTCTTCAGAAAGTGGTGAAGAAATAAAAACTTTTTTCTCCAATTAATTTTGTTGCTTCATGAATTCCAAATCAGAGACCTTGTATTCTCCAATAAACGTAGGATTAAAATCCAATGTCCACCCATCATCTTCAGTCAAAGAAGATGAAGATGGGGCTTCTTGTTGTTGAATCTCAGGTTGTTGTATCTCCAATTATTTTTCAATCTCTTTACTATTTTGAATAGGTTCAAAGTTCTTAGCATATTCAACATTCCAGCAAGGATTCGGGGCATCATCCGCATGTAATGTATACATTAAGTTATTATAGATGAACCTAACCTTGCGATGAAGAGTAGAAGGAACTATATGCATAGTATGTATGTTGGAAACTGAATTGAAATAATTGTTGTATTGTCATTGATGTCAAACCTTAATTGGTAAGACTGCTGCTACTTAGGAAAGTACTATATCTATTTGAGTGTTGCTAAGGGACTAAGCAAGGTTGGTAACAATAGCACCTAGGGAAAGGTTGAGTTATCTTGATACTACAAAGTGTACTTGACTATGTTGCACTATGATGAGATAATGTATTGTTTATCTTAGTAAGACTGAAGACTAAACTGGTAGGCTTAACTGAGCAAAGAATGGAAAAACCATGTTTAAGCCGAGTGATGTTAGTGTCAACTGAGTTAGCATATGCCGAGCAAAATTATAGTGTCGACCGAGCACCGATAAATTGCCAAGGAATCAGTTTTAGTATTGACTGAGTGCTCTACATGGAGACCAAGTGAACAATCATAGTATTGACTGAGCATCATCAATTTTATATTTGAAGAGAATTTAATTTTGGAGCCGACATTGTTGAATTCTTGGATTATGTAAAATGTGTTGACTTTATTTATTGATTGTTTGGAAGCATTAAATGCTTTGTAAAATGTTTTATTGTAAATCTTAAGAGATTTGAGATGATTCTAGAAAAGGAGCCGAAGAACATGAAGCGAGTAGATTCAATGAATCTGACCTAACCCTAAGATCTATGAATGAGATTGAGCGGCAAAAGATGAGTTAACCTAATTGAGAAAAATATAAGGAAACCTAAACATTGTGATATGTATGCACATGGTGAACAGAGAATGCTAGAAGAGAAAAGTTTTATTGACTGAATAAGTAGAAAAGGCTGAAGGAGAATGGTGGTGATTTCTTGAAGAAAAATTTTGAGTAGATCAGAAATGGAAATGGCAAAGTTTCAAAGTCAGTAAACTAGCATTAGTGTACGGAATTGGATCTGATATTTGCAAAGTGAGTTGTATATTTTTCAGATAATACTGCTGCTACTTTCTAACCATTGTAACAGTCAAAATCCTTTTAATAGAGGTTGACCTAATAGTCATATGTTAAATCCTTTGAACAAGGTTGCATTCTAATGGATTGTATGTAAGTCCTATGACTAGGCTCACTTTTAACAGGGTGATTGAAATCCTTTAACTGGGTCACATTTGACAGTGTGTATTGTAACCTTTGACAGGGTTGGCTTTTTACCGAGCTCACTTCAGAAGAGTGAAAATAATAGTAGCATGTTACAAAGTGGTTTTTCCCAAAGTGGGTTTCCACTATAAATCCTATTGTTTATACTTGTGTGAATGTTTCGATTTGAACATTGCTATGTTTTACAAGTTAAGTTACAACTAGGTAGTGGACTGCATTGTTAGATGTTTCTATTACTGAATCAATGATGAACGAGTCTGTTTTGGTTTTGGATCTGATTTAAGGATAAGTTTATGAGATTGTTTTATACATCATGACCTAAGAACAACTGATTCAACCCCCCCTCTCTATTGTTCTAAATCATATTAACAATTGGTATCAGAGCTTTGTTACTTATTATTAGTGTTGACAGATATCAAGTTTAAAGGGGCTTGAAGCAAATGATCAGGATGTATAAGAAGGAGGTACCGAAGCTGAATAAAGAAAATTTTCCTACATGGAAAAGCTTGATGAATCTGCATCTAGTTGGTATTGGTGATTCTACGAAGTAATACATTGCAAACAATTATGTCTCACCTGTCGCACCTTTGATTGCTAAAGAAATTAGAGCTAAGCAAGAACATAATCAGGCAATGCTAAAAATTGCATCTGCCCTAAGCTATCCAGAATTTGAGGACATTAAGGATTGCACAATTGCAAAGGATATGTGGGACACTCTTGCAAGGATCTATGGTGGTGACTTAAATGTGCTGAAAGCAAAGGCTGAGAGTCTTAGAGGTAAGTTTGATAAAATGAGAATGCAAGAAGGTGAAAACATTGCACAATATTGTAGTAGAATAAAAGAAGTTGTGAATTCTATTAGAGGAGCTAATGGGACTATTGATGATGAAACTATAATTGGAAAAGTATTAAGAACCCTGCGTCCTATATATGCTATTAAGATCTCAGCTATTCAGGAATCTAGATGTAACTCCGCTAATGTGCTTACTTTGGAAAGTTTGGTTGGTAAGCTGACTACTTTTAAACTCTCTAATTATGATAATTTCTCTGTTGGAAGCATTGGAAATGTTGAGTTTTCTTTTAAGTCACAGCTAGTTCTGAATAAGCCAAAGAAAGAAAAAGAAAGATGCATTAGTGAAAGTGAAAGTGAAAGTGATAGTGACACTTATGATGAAGACCTAGAAGATCTAGAAGCTCTTATGGCTAGAAGATTGAGAAGGGGAAAATGAAAGTATAAAGGTAAACTCCCTATTATATGTTTTGCATGTAATAAAGTTGGTCATATAGCTGCTAGATGTCCTGACAGGAAGGATAAAGATGATGAAAGGAAAAGTAAACATAAAGATAGAAAAGATGATAGAAGCTACTAATGGAACAAAGACTATAAGGGAAAAGGTAAGAAATCTTGTTACATTGCTGAAAAAGAGACTGACATTGATAGTGATGATTTTGAAATTGAGGTAGTTTATGTGGCAATGAAAGATGAATTTGATGAGGATGAGAAAACTGCATTGATATCCTATGTGAACAAGAATGATAAATGGATTATTGACAATGGCTATTCACATCACATGACTTGTGACAAAAATAAGTTTGAGACTTTACATCATTACAGAGGTAAAAGTGTAAAATTTGGTAATGATGCACCATGTCCTGTTAGAGAAAAAGGTTTGATTAAACTAACTGATAAGATATCTTGTGAAAATACATATTGGGTTGAAGGTCTTAATTACAATTTGTTAAGTGTTGCTCAGCTTAACAAAACTGGTTATCGAGTGGAATTTCATCACAAGCAAGCTAAAATATTTGATGATGTTGGAGAACTGATTGGAAGTGGAGATCAAACTAGAGGTAATTTGTTCTAGCTTGACCTATCTAAGGAAACATGTTTGATTGCACAACTTGATGATATTTGGTTATGGCATAAAAGGCTGTGTCATGTTAACTTTGACAATCTGGTAGAGATAAGTAAGAAGAAAAAGGTAAGAGGTCTACCTAGATTGAAGAAACCTGAGAATGTGATGTGCAAGGAATGCCAGTTAGGAAAATAACAAAGTCAAGTTTCAAGAGAAAATCCTTTACTTCTGAAAACATTTTAGATTTGGTTCATACTAACCTTTGTGGACCTATGGATGTACAAAGTTACTGTGGTGCTAGATACTTTATCTTATTTGTTGATGATCATACTAGGATGATGCATGTGATGTTTCTAAAAGAAAAATCTAAAGCTTTTCAATATTTTAAGTGGTATTTGGCTAAGGTTGAAAAGGAGACAGGTAGGAACCTGAAATGTCTTAGATCTGACCAAGGTGGAGAATTTACATCAAATGAATTTAATCTATTTTGCAATGATAGAGGAATTAAAAGACAAATGTCTGCACCTAGAACACCTCCACAGAATGGTATAGTAGAAAGGAGAAACAGATGTATCTTGGATTGTGCAAGGACATTGATGATTGAAAAGAATGTGGCACAAAAATATTGGAAAGAAGCTATAAGCATTGTTGTCTACACTCTTAATTGGGTACAGATCAAGAAAGGTACAAATCTGACACCTTATGAATTATGGCATGGGCATGCATCGAGTGTTAAATACTTTAGAATCTTTGGAAGTAAGTTCTATATATTAAAAGACACTAGGAATGGAAATTTTGATGCTAAGAGTGATGAAGGCATATTCCTAGGGTACTCCACAAAAAGTAAAGCTTATAAGTGTTTGAACTCTAACACTAACAAAATTGTGGAAAGTGTGAATGTCAAAATTGATGAGTATACAGAAAGAAATGAAGCTAACAATAAAAGAGAACCAGAAGATTATAGATCTTTTGTGTACATTGAAGAAGAAGAAGAGGCAAGTCACAGACTTGCACTTGATGTCGAGTCTCAGGTAAGCAATGCTGAGCGACAGATAGAAGCTGTGGAGCGTCAGGAAAATAGTGTCAAGAGAGAACAAGAACATGCCAAGCTACAAGAGAATGCTATTGAATATTAGGAAGAGGTTGCCGAGCATTCTGAAGTTGAATCTAACAATCTTATTGAGGAGCATGATGAAATAGAGGAGAGAATAGTTGAACCTATTTTGGAAAAACATGTGAGAAGACATCATAAGCCTGAACAAATAATTGGAGACAAAGATACTGGAATCCAAACCAAAAGTAAGACTAAGGATCCAACATGTCTACTATGTGAATTTGAACCGAAGACAACTAGAGAAGCATTGGAGAATGAAGACTGGATACAAGCAATGAATGAAGAAATTAACTAGATTGAGAAGAATGATACTTGGACTCTGGTGCCGAGACCTAAAAATAAGAATGTTATAGGAACAAAGTGGGTATTCTGAAATAAGATGAATGAAAATGGTGAAATCACTAGGAACAAAGCTAGGTTGGTATGCAAAGGCTACACACAAGAAAAAGGAATAGATTATGGGGAGACATTTGCCCCTGTAGCTAGATTGGAAGGAGTAAGAACTCTGCTTGCATATGCTACTTATAAAGATTTCAAGGTATATCAAATGGATGTCAAGTCTACATTTTTGAATGGTATACTAGAAGAAGAAGTTTACATAGAACAACCAAAAGGTTTTATTGATCCAAACAAAAGAAACATGGTGTGAAAACTGAACAAAGCATTGTATGGATTGAAGCAAGCACCTAGAGCATGGTATGAGAGGTTGCACAACTACTTGATATAGATTAAATTTTCAAGAACAAATGACACAAGCAATCTGTACATGAAGGATGAAGAAGGTAAAGGTATCCTGTTAGCAAAAAATTTTGTTGATGACATTATTTTTGGTGGACAAGATGCATTATGTAAAAGTTTCTCAAATGAAATGCAAACTGAGTTTGAAATGAGTATGTTTGGTGAGATCAAATTCTTTGTTGGTTTACAAGTATATCAGAGAAAGAATGGAATTTTCATTACACAGTCTAAGTATGTTAATGAAATACTGAAAACTTTTGGGATGGAAGATGCTAAACTAGTGGGAACTCCTATGGTTACTAGACAAAAGTTATCTAAGAATGATGATGCTACAGAAGTGAATCAGACTCTGTACAGATCCATGATTGGAAAATTGCAGTATGTTGTACACAGTAGACCAGACATTGCATTAGCTATTGGGATTGTGGCAAGATTCTCTGCCAATCCTAAGGAAACACATATGATGGCCATGAAAAGAATTATGAGATACTTGAAAGGAACTACTGACTATGGTCTATATTATAAGAAGGATGACAAATTTGAACTCTAAGTTTATACAGATGTTGATTGGGTAGGAAATGTAGATGATAGAAAGAGTACAAGTGGTGGATCTTTCTTTCTCGGACAGAGATTAGTCTCCTGGACAAGCAAGAAACAAAATTGCATTTCCCAATCTACTGTCAAGGCTGAGTATGTTGCTGCTGTACTAAACTGTTCAAACTTGGTATGGATAAAACAATTGTTGATAGACATGAAAGAAGAAATCACTGAACCTGTTGTTAGTTTCTGTGACAACACAAGTGCTATCAATATTTCTAAGAATCCAGTGATGCACACTAAGACCAAACACATTGCAATCAAGTATCACTACTTGAGAGAATTAGTACAAGACAAAGAAGTTCGAATGGAATATGTGAATACAAAAGAACAACTAGTAGACATATTCACTAAAGCTTTACCCAGAGAAGCTCATGAGTATTTGAGAAGTCAATTAGGGGTTCTTCCCCTAACTGAGGCTACCTAGACAAGCTAGGAGCATTGCATCAAGTGTGCTACAATAGAATATTTGACAAATTGATGCAGAAGATTGTCACACTTTAGGGCTGGCCTAGAGTTGTGAAGAGAAGCAAAGACAATGAATCAGTCATAAGAAAGATGATAGAGGGAGAAACACTGAGCTGCATAGATTTTATCTACATCTGATGGATGTAAGTTTTAGTTGCTGCTTTGGCATTTTTATCAAAGAGGGAGAATGTATTGATATGATAATACATGACATATGATAACACATGATATTGAAAACTAAGCATTGATGAACTGAAATGAAGAATCGGGATAGAGGAAGATTTGAATACTTCTGACGGTCACAGGAGTGAGGTTTACAGGATTCTGAATCATAATGAAGCTAAGGATATTATAAATAAGTTTCTGATGGACATATAAGATTTTATATTGGTTGGTAATCCATGTGTTATTTAGTTGATATCATATGGTGTTGCCATCAATGCCAAAGAGGGAGATTGTTGGAAACTAAATTGAAACAATTGTTGTATTATCATTGATGTCAAACCTTAATTGGTAAGACTGTTGCTACTTAGGAAAGTACTATATCTATTTGAGTGTTTCTAAGGGGCTAAGAAAGGTTGGTAACAATATCACCTAGGGAAAGGTTGAGTTATCTTGATACTACAAAGTGTACTTGACTATGTTGCACTATGATGAGATAATGTATTGTTTATCTTAGTAAGACTGAAGACTAAACTAGTAGGCTTAACTGAGAAAAGAATGGAAAAATCATGTTTAAGTCGAGTGATGTTAGTGTCGATCGAGTTAGTATATGCTGAGAAAAATTATGGTGTTGACCGAGCACAGTAAATTGTCGAGGAAGAAAGTGCAAGATGAGGAAATAGTTTTAGTATTGACCGAGCGTTCTACATGGAGACCGAGTGAACAATCACAGTATTGACCAAGCATCAACAATTTAATATTTGAAGAGAATTTAATTTTGGAGCCGACATTGTTGAATTCTTGGATTATGTAAAATGTGTTGACTTTATTTATTGATTGTTTGGAAGCATTAAATGCTTTGTAAAATGTTTTATTGTAAATCTTTAAGAGATTTGAGATGATTCTAGAAAAGGAGCCAAAGAACATGAAGCGGGTAGATTCAATGAATCTGACCTAACCCTAAGATCTACGAATGAGATTGAGCAGCAAAAGATGAGTTAACCTAATTGAGGAAAATATAAGGAAACCTAAACATTGTGATATGTATGCACATGGTGAACAGAGAATGTTGGAAGAGAAAAGTTTTATTGACTGAATAAGTAGAAAAGGCTGAAGGAGAATGGTGGTGATTGCTTGAAGAAAAGTTCTGAGTAGATCAGAAATGGAAATGGCAAAGTTTCAAAGTCAGTAAACCAGCATTAGTGTATGAAATCAGATCTGATATTTGCAAAGTGAGTTGTATATTTTTCAGATAATACTGCTGCTACTTTCTAACCATTGTAATAGGCAAAATCCTTTTAATAGAGGTTGACCTAACAGTCATATGTTAAATCCTTTGAACAAGGTTGCATTCTAATGGAGTGTATGTAAGTACTATGACTAGGCTCACTTTTAACAGGGTGATTGAAATCCTTTAACCGGGTCACATTTGACAGTGTGTATTGTAACCTTTGACAGGGTTGGTTTTTTACCGAGCTCACTTCAGAAGAGTGAAAATAATAGTAGCATGTTACAAAGTGGTTTTTCCCAAATTGGGTTTCCACTATAAATCCTGTTGTTTATACTTGTGTGAATGTTTAGATCTGAACATTGCTATGTTTTACAAGTTAAGTTATAGCCAAGTAGTGGATTGCATTGTTAGATGTTTTTATTACTGAATCAGTGATGACTGAGTCTATTTTGGTTTTGGATCTGATTTAAGGATAAGTTTATGAGATTTTTTTATACATCAAGACCTGAGAACAACTGATTCACCCCCCCTCTTTGTTGTTCTAAATCATATTAACAATCTAACCATGGTCTTCCTAAAAAAAAATTATAATTGAGAGGTCTAGGCATAACATGAATAGGAGTATTTAGAATAACTGGACCAACTTTAATAGGAAAGGTAATAATGCCCAAAGTTCTTTTCGCAATATTATCAAATCCACAGATAGGAACATTATCAGGTTGAATAGTAGATAGATCAGCCTTAATTGCCTTGAGCATATCCATCCTACAAACATTAAGTCCAGATCCATTATCAATTAAGGTTCTTCAAATGATACTCTGATTAATAGAGATAGCCACCATAAGAGCATCATATTGATTCTGCACCTCTAGGGAAGGTAAGTCATTATTAGAAAACACAATAGGAGGTAGAGAAGGCATATTATGCATACAATCCAAAATATAATGAATGTTGTCTTGATTAGGAGGCAAAGCAGGAAGGGTAGATAAAGCTTTTTGCAATGCATCATGATATGTTGGGGAAGTTTGAAGTAATTCCCATAAAGATATCTTAGCAGGAGTAGCACGTAATTGGTCAACTAAGTTGTACTCCTTAAAGGTAGATGGATACCTAGGTGCTTGAGGAAGCATAGGTTGAGAAGGAGGTAAAGAAACTGGAATAGTAGGCTGAGGGTTATTCCATGTGCGATAAGAATGTGAAAAAGAATCAGTATTATCAAAGAAATCCAAAGGATCTCTAGGTTTACCCTTAATGGTTATAGGAGGACATCCTTTTACCATCATCAAAGGTGTAGGATATATCATTTTAGGTTTATCAATGTTGCAAATAGTGGGACATGAAGGTAACCATGCACACACCCTATGGTAAAGGTCAATGTGAAAGGTTGTGGAGGAGATTGAAATAGGAATAGGATCTATGGAGATCATATTCAAACAATTTTCATCCTCACTACCATGTACCTCATTAGGAAATCCATCCTTTTGTACAATAAAAGCCTCATCAAAGTACTCCAAACAAGAATCATACATGTTGAATACAAAGAAAGCACTAAAAGCATGTAAATATTTTTGTATTTTTAAAGGAATTTTGTAATTTTTTTGTATTTTTGAAATATAAATGCAAGAAATCTAATCTTCTAAGTGTACAAAATTTATATCTAACACCATAAAAGAAAGCGTTGTCGTAAATGGGTTCACCAAAATGAATAGGTGTAAAAATGGAAGCTTAGTAATGCACCTAACATTCAACACTTATTCATTTGAATTGAAATTGGAATTGACATATCATAAGTAAATATGGAAATACTTGGAAATTAATTAGGTCAAGATACATACCTCATTGTGAAATTGATTTGGAAATACCTATTTTCTGAAGTCTGTATGAGGTTTCAGAAGATTCTGCAACCAGATCTATGATCAGAAAGCTGAGATAGAGAAAACCCAGAAATCTTTCTCCAAGATGAGCTTAAGGTCAAGTTTGACCCTCATAAAAGGTCAAATACTACATTCTTTATTTGAAGTCCGATTCGAATTCTATTTGTAGATCTTGGAAGTTCGGTGAAAAGGGTACTCAAATCTGTCCTCTGATTCTTGAAATGGTGACTGTAGATATCTGAAAAAGGGGCTTTTTGGGGTGGCTATATAGGGTTTTGCCTTAGTCAAACCCCCATTTTGGTGGTCTCCACCTCCACAAATAGCCGATTGAAATAGAATGTGTGTGTGTGTGTGTGTGTGTGTGTGTGTATTGAAAGTGTAATGCCAAGATCTAATCCTCTAGATCAAAAACCCTAGCATGAATGTGTATGAAATAACATTGCATAGATTTGAATAACATAGAAAAGCATACCAAGCCCCCAAGGCTAAAGTACTTCTACCAAAATCACAATCCATAATTATTACCCCATGATTGAATCTTTGAATGCTTTAAAGTTGATGGTGGATCAAGGAAGAAAGGATCTCTCTTGCTCCAAATATGTGTTCACAAAAGATGCTTGATGTCAACAATGGCTTGATCTCCTATATCATCCTCTTGCTATCTTACATCTTCACCACTCCTTGCTTGCTTGAAACCTTCTTGCTCACAAAAATTGATGGAGAGATGTGGACAATGGATGTTGGATCAATCACCTTGCTTGAGAGTGCTTGAGCTTGAAAACTTGATGTGAAAATGAGAGAGGAAGGCCTCCTTTTATAGTGATCTAGGGCACAATCCTCTAGAGGGGCCACCTTGGAGAATTAAATCCTAATTAGGTCCTAACCTTTAGAAAATATACCTAGATTAAATGTAATTAGAGGATTTACCATCCTGAAACCCGAAATGGTTAGCTCGGAGGTGGGAAAATAAATATCTCGAAAGCCCGATGCCCGAAAATCAAAGATTCTGGAATTTTGAATGAGGGGGGAAAAATCAAGGTTGGACCTAACCTAGTCAGGTTCAACCTCAATCCTAACCTATCTAGGTTTGAGCTCGATCCTAACGTAGTCAGGATCAACCTTGAATTTGATGCTGTACTGAGATTCAATTAGCATCAAGACAAGAGGTCCTGGGGATGCCCAGAGACCTAGAAATGATATCAGATCAGGACATAATACCTAGGATAGGTATAAAATCCTATGATGACTGTGATGAAAGCCAGGAAGACTTATTTCTAAGTCCTACCTAGAAAATAGAGCCATGGAAGAGGGAAAATTAGGAGAATCCATGGGATCCTAACCCTAATTTCACCTAGAATGAAGAAGATAAGTGCAAAATGCATCCTAAATGGAAGTCTATCATGATAAATGTACTAAAAGAGGGTGCTAAACCTATCAAGATGGAAGTGCTTCCATTTTAAGATGATACAAATAGTTTGATGTACATTATTTTATGTCAAACACACTGGGGGGTAGGGGTGAGTGGTTGAATTAACATCCACTTAAACAATTATAAATATTGATCCAAAACCTTATCTTGATTGTATAATTCATTCACATTTTCATGAATAAAAGTAAGCAGTCAGAAAAGTAAAGTCATACACAATAACACCAGAATTATTTGCATGGAAAACCCAAAAAGGGAAAACCCATGGTGAGAGTTATCTTACAATAAATATATAATTATTTAATACAAAATATTAGGCTCACTTCCAGAGATCTCACTCCTCAAGACTTGCAACTAAGGCCTACTACCTAAGGAGCAAGATGGAAAAAAAACTTGTAATATGAAGATCACTTCTCCAGAGAAAGAAGTACAACATGATCTGATTACAAAAATAAATTGAACTGATAAAATTAAATATGATATGCCATAGTATAGATCACAGTGAATACTCATTTGAATTTTTCTTCATCTTTGTATTGTCCACATCCAAACCACTTCTTCATATTCACATTTCTACTTTTACTACATCATCCTTTTTTCTTACTCACCAAATGATCATTGGGATTGTTTATATGCCATCCAAATCATACAATAGTTCAGCCCAAAAGAAAATATATAATGTGTAGATACAAATTCAGCCAAAAATCTTAACCATAACTATTAGAAGAAGGAAAACATGTGTGGAGTTTCACCGAGTCAACACTGTTGGCATTTGATTCAAAGGTGTTGGAGAGATTTTTTTCATGGGATGCATGTTGGAGTGTTTTCATTACTGGCAAAAAAATATTTTAGGATGAATGAATCTAGTATACCGGTGGTGAAGATGATTGTACATGGATTTATCTAAGTATATAGAGTGTTTGTTGATAACACAGTTAGTCATGGTGAATGCAGTGTGCAGTGATGATATGAAAATATCTTCTAGTGTGATTGGAAAGGTAGAATCTAAAAAGTCATATTAGCCTACTTCTATGATCGCGTAATTTGATTTGAAGTACAATTAAAGATTTGGAGGAAATGCTAGTGATATCAGCTAGAACAACCAACCATTTTGTCAAGGTTATGAAATCAAGGTGGTAGTTGGATTAACGTTTATATTTGTTTTATTTTTGGATTGCATTGTTGAGATCTAACATTGTAGATAACAATCTCCTATGTTTGTGTGATCACTTATAGATTTGTATGGATTTTGGAGGCCAATATCAATAACACATTTTAGGGTTATTTCACTAACCTAAAAGTGTATATAAGAGATGAAATTGAAGAGAAAACATGATGGTTAGATGTTGCAATGATTATGATCATTGAAGGTGAAGCTTGTATGATCAGAGAAATGAATTGAGAAGAGCTGAAGTGGATCTGTCAGGTAGAGTTTTCTACAATCATATTTGTCTTATTTGAGTTATTTATCATGGAAAGTTCTAATAGGATTGCGATTAAAATCCTTTAACTAGGTTACTCCTAATAGGATATGTAAGATCCTAACAGGTTTGAAGATTAATCCCTATAACCAGGTGAATCTCAAAAGGAGTTATAAATCCCCTAACATGGTAATTCCTAATAGGACTTTGTAATAGCTTTTAAATAGACTATAGATACTCTTAACTGGGTATGCTCTTATCAGGGTGTTGTAATTGCTCCTAACATGGAAGATCTTATTTGGTGCAATAGTGAGATTAGTGGGTGATAACTCCCACTATTTTTTTTTCCCTCTAACAAGGATTTCTACACAAAATATTGGTGTTATTGTGTTGATGATTGTGTGGATGTTTTATGTGTTATGTTTCTGTGTGATATTTAATTTTGCATTTTGGATAATATTCAAGTTAAGTAAAAGATTATATAGATCTGTGGTTGCATTGATTCACCCCCCTCTCAGTTCCTTATAGCATTCACAGAAAAACCTTCTAAAGGTATTCAAAAGATTTATACAAGCACTACACATTACCACACATGGAAATTAGCTCTAGAACCAAATTAGAACCACCATTGAAGAAACACACAAATCCTTAACCAACCATTTTGGATCAAAGAAATAGCTCTAGACCTAAAATAGGTTATTGATTTAATAAATAAGGTTACTATAAATATTCTTACATAAATCCAAAGAAGTAAGATCATGAAAGTGGTCCTCATCATGCAACACATTGATCACCTTTCAAATATTCTTCATCAATCATCACCTTGGTCCTCAAGTCTACTGCAATCAAACATTAATGTCAAAGTAGAGATGACTGACATCAATGACACCTTATAAAATAATGGTGACATTCAAAACCATAGAGGCAACAACTGATACAACAACAAAAAGACCAACTGTCATCTTTTGAACTAGAATATCACTAGGCAAGTAATGGATCCATTTTGAGAGTTATCAAGATATTTTTATATAGATTTCTCACATCCATATTTTTAATATCAATCCACAACTAAAACTAAATTCAAACTAGAATAGTACCAAATTGTTCCATAATATTGAACATGATAGTACTATTACCAGATATAAATAGAGACTCCAACACCATAATAGTAGTATTTGGAAAACAATAGGAATGTTGTGTTACTAGATAGACATCTTCTAGATCAAGGAGGTTGCACATGTGACAAAATTTGAACCATGTCCCCAAAAAGAACTTCCATCTTGATAATTTATACTATAATAACTATTATGAGCAAGTCAGAACACACTCAGACCAAGGGAAACCAACACAACCATATCAACAGCTCCACCAACCAATGCATCATCCTTCCAATATCAATAAAACATCCTACCACCAAAAATACATCCATTCAACAAGTTTGACATCAATAACAATCAACATGAGTTAACTTGAATCATCTCAATAAATGGTTGAATTTAAAGCATATATGTGGGTAATGCTAGTTCATTAATTCTTTATTTATGTTATTCATTGATGCAATTTATATGTTTATGTACTAAATTTAACTTTTCAATAAGAGTATTAGACTAGAAGGAATAATATGCATTCACAACCATTTAAGCTTAACTTTTGTGAGGTACATGTGCAACCCTTAACTAAATCATGTAATTAAATAATAACTCAAATTCACATTGATATGAAACAACTTCAATATATATGAATCCTTTATTGCATATTACTTATAAAAGTTTCTAATTCAAAGGATAAGGTGAATCGAATATTATATACAAGAGTGTGACTTAGGATCTCATGCTTATCTAGTCACCACAATTAAGTAATGATATAAAAATAAAAGTAACACAATCACTAAAGTATCTGACTCCTACTAACCCAACAATCATCCACAAACCAAGAGATGAGAACATGATTCAAGTGATTTTCTACCAACCATGAAGTTTGCACTTCCCTAAAATTCTTCTTACTTGAAGAATAGATGATTCTACATGAGAAGCCTAGCAAGCCAGAAATGAAATGCATAATGGGATCCAATGCAACCTAGTATATCAACATGCATTTCACATATGAACATGTTATGTATTACTATTAAGATATGAAATAGAAAATAAAATAAATAAATAAATTTCAAAGGCTATGCTCAGGGTAGGGGGCTCTTCCATTCCGGTTTTTTCCAGTGACCCTATCTTTGTTAAGCTCTCTTGCTTTGCTGAAGGGGAGTTGGAAACTTGTGCTAATACTCTCAGGAGTCTAGCTATGATTTGTCTCTTTTGAGGGTTTTGGCTGACTCTACCCCAACTTCACGATTGGATTTCCCATAAATGGGAACCAATAATTTTAGATAATGTCCACATATTTCCCCTAGAAAAAGGCTTCTTTGTTGCTAAGTTTGATAGTTATAAGGATAGAACTAAGATATTGTGTGAAAAATTCTTTAGTTGGGAGGTTGATAAATTCTTGCTTATGGTTAAACCCAGGCACTCAGATTTTGACCCTTCCTCTGAAGTTTTCAACAATATGCCTATTTGGGTAAGACTCCCAAATCTCCCTCTCCATCTTTGGCAAGGTGTTGTCCTTGAGGAGGTGGGTGGCTTTGGGGGAGTTTCTGCTTATTGATGATAATTCTTCTAACCTATTCCATTCTACCTTTGCCCATATTTTGTTAGACATTGACATTTCATAGGGTCTTCCTTCTGAAATTAAAATTGAATCATCTAAAGGCTGCTGGATACAACCATTGGATTATAAGGGTGTTCCTTTTAGGTATAGAAAATACTTTAAAATAGGTCATCATGCTTCTCTCTGCAGTGCTAATTTCATTAAGAAGAAATCTTCACCTACTTGGTGGAAAGATGCCTCTTCCAAGCATTATACAGTTCTAAAAAGTTCCTCTCAAGCTCTAAAATATTTTGTTCCCTTTGTCCATGTCTTAGGCTCTATGAAGCCTAATATTGTAAATGATTTGAATCATGTTTTGCCTCCAGCAGATCCTCTTAGGACTGTTCTTGAGGTTGATCTTAATTGCTTTGCTGTGTTGGTGGAACCCAAGTTTTCTGCTGGCAATTTTGTGGCTGCTTCTCCTACCAGCCCTGTTGGTGTGGTTTTTGATGTGGAACTTGTGTTGATTCTGAGTCTTTCTACTGGTAGTTTAGTGGATTTTGTTCCCGCCAGTCCTGCTGGTGTTATTTCTATTGTGGCTCTTGATTCTTCTATTTCTCTTGCTGGAAGCTTTGCAAGCCCTATTTCAGAGGTTTCTTTTCCTCCCAGCTCTGATGCTGATGGTTTTGGTGTCTTTGTCCCTCTTGCTGGGATTTTTTTGGATTCTATGTTGGGTGCTACTTCTTTGGATTTAGCATGCTAGCAGATGAAGGCAGTGAAAGTCAAAGATGGTTGGATAACTGTTAAAGGGAAACATTCTAAGAAATCCTCCTCATCATTTGACATGACCCTCCATTCTCATAAAAAGGGTATTCCTAGATAGCCTTGTTGCTATCCTATTTGGACTATGGATTTTTATGTTTATTTTTATGCAGTCTTCTTGTTTCATTGTTTGAGTGTCCTACCTTTTCTTGGCTAGACTGATTTGTCTTGGGAGCTTGTATTGTTGTATCTTAAGTGTTTTTTTGTGGTGTTCAGGCCTATGTTTTGGTTGGACTATTATAATTTTGGAACTCCTAAAGCTCTATCTTAAGTTCTAGCATTGTAAAGGGTTTTGGGGTCCCTTCAAAACCTGTTGTTACCTTAATCAAATAAATAAATAAATAAATAAAACATAAGAAAAAGAGGAAGATAAGGACAACATGCATTCGCATATAATGTACCCTACATAGTGAAATGTTGATAAGCTCGAGATGTGGGCACCATTATATATAATTCTATAAATGAATGTTAGGTGCTTAAAGATGTTCCAATGTGTGATAATTGTAGATGATGGTGTGAAGGGAAAAAAAATCATGTAAATAACCAAGAAAATAACATTCAAATAATGAAAACTACATTTGTAAATGTTTTAACTTATATCATCTCAATAATTAACATGCATTTATTCATATACATTATATTAATCCTTTAAAGTTAAAGTACACATGCGGGTAATTTATGTTATGTTCATTAAATCTTAATCTATGCTCATGTTTTGCAATTTATATGTTTATGTACTAACTTTACCTTTTCAATAATAAGAGTACTAAACTACAAGGAATAATATGCATTTACAACCTAAGCTTTATTTTACTATTATAACCAACACATAACATTCCATAGAATCAATTATCAAATTATCATTTCTAATTTTTAACCAAAACTATTAAACAATGTGTTTTTTAGTGGTGAATATTCACCTTTTGGCAAATTCTGGGAAATCTTTTGCTAGAATTGGCGAATCGTGCATGGTACACGGTGGCCCAAACTGCCCAATCTTAACACGGTAATGGATAAATATTATTTTGAATCACCATTAAGATTTTTCATTTGATGTGGTTGACCAGTATATTCACCTTTAACCAATTTGACGTGGTTCTTGTAACGGTCTCTTATTCGCCAAGGGTTATTAATTATGAATTGAATATAAAATCTAAATATAGCCAAATGGTCTTTACATTGGTCCTATTTCGCCAACCGTTTATTAATTGTTATATTGACCATGACCTATTTCGCCAACCGTTTATTAATTCCTACATTGTGCATTGAACAGGTCGGCACCCCAGGAATTAAAAAAAATGGAAATTGGAATCATGGATTGATATAAATTCAAATCAGATTTGTTAGTCTTTTCGTGTCCCGTTACAAAATTTTGGAGGGCCAGATTTATAAATAACAATCTTGCAATAGTAAATAGAGGATTCAACATTTCAGAGAATCACAATTTAGAGAAAGCAGGACCAAGGTAAGCAATTATTTGTTCACACTTCATAGTATTTCTATTAATTTTAATTCCTAGAATCCTAGTGACTAGTGAGAGGTCCAGATGTCAGACAAGGGTGACTATCCTAAGTATCCTTAGGTTGCTGAAGGGATTGAGATGTTAGGGTAGGTTGAGACTTAGACTTCTCACTATGCTCAGGGCAGTGAAGGGATTGGAAATCTAGACAAGGGTAAGACTCCTTGGGGCAGTGAAGGGTCTGGGAGGCCATAAAAACACTTAAAACTTAAAGATACTACCATAAAGGCTTTCTTTGTGTAATACCCCAAAAATGGGCTATAGGTTCATTAACCTCCAACATCTTCAAATCGAATGAAATCGACATCAAAGTCCTAACCTAAGGCACATCTGCACATTATTTAATCCTAATTGATTATCTAAATTCTGCATCGGGGAATATTCCTAGTAATATTCCTAATTTATCATAATTATCTTTAATTTAATTATTATTTGGCGATAAATCTTATTTATCCTAAAGTTGATTAATTGAGTATAATGAATATTTAATTAATTAATTTAATTCTGTCACTTAATTATTTAATTAGATTTAATTGCATTTATTCCTAATTAATATTGTTTTTATTTTGACAATAAATCAAAATTCCTACAAACAATCAATTGGATATTTATTTAATTGATTTAGAATCAAAGTTGTCAAATTTAATGATTTAATTGGAATAAAGTTTGATTTAATAATTGATTAACCCATAAATCAATTGTTTTAATTCAAAATCAGTTAAGTGGAAAATAAATCACTTTATTTATTAAATTAATTCATATTAAATCATGCACAATCACAAAAGCAGTCAACTTTAAAACAATTACTAATTTCAATTTCTTAACTTTCTAAACTCAACATCTGATGATGAGTTGAAAAAGAGAACTAAAGCTCTATTTTGAGATAAAAATTGCTTTTGCATGATTTTATGAATTAAATATTCTTAATTTCTTGTTAACTCAAAAATCAACTTGAGTTTATCAAGAGTGATTTATGGCTTTTCTCAATGCATCCTCAAGCCCTGGATTTCTATAAAATCAAGGCTTAGCTCTTCACAATCAACACCTCGAAATTGCATCCTCACTCTGGTGAATTCATGACTGAAGAATCAATCTTTTGCGAATCAAGGCTATTGTGAGATTTTCATTTATTGTTTTGAGCCTTCATAGTTTCATATCATAGAATTTTATATGTATTCATAGCATTTCTTAGATTAAATTTGCATTCAAACTCAATTTCATACATCATAGCTTAGATTCATATAGTTTCTCATTCTTATTGCTTAGAAAATACAAAAATATAGATTAATTTGTATTCATCTTTCATTGCTTTCATCATCTTAAATCCTTCGTTTAGGTGTTGCATTGTCACTGATCTCGATTTCAATCTGAGAACATCATACTTGCACCTACTAGAAGGCAGTAAATCACCTGGTTAGCATAGCTTCAATTATTTGTAGATTTCAGTTTTTGCTAACCTCTAATGTTTTACTTAAGTGTTGTGTCTACAGCTAGGTACAAAATTCACACACACACTTTGGAGTTGACAATATTTTTGGTCCATCAACTTCTGCAATTGTAAGTGCAAAATCCATTCACAGTAGCTCATTAGTACCACTACCACAAGCTAGGGTTATCATTGAGTTAAATCAAAATGCATCAAATGAGGATAATAATGGTGGTATCACAGAAGATGTTATAAGGGATACACAAAACCAGTTGGATGAAAATGCTAGTAATGAAGATAATAATGATGTTGGTAGGAAGAAAAGAAAAAGGGAAGTAAAAATGGGGCGAGAGTGGGAAATGACAAGAAATTTAAGATTGATTGGGTAGAAAAGTATTGGTTCATTGAACCAGTCCTAAACAATGATGAGCAACCAACGAAATGCAGGTGTAATATTTGTACCTAGAAAAATAAAAGAGAGAATAAGTTGCAGCTAAAGCTTGAAACTATAGAAAAGCATATTGGTAAGGTTTATGAAAAATAGACCATAGACGGACAAGAAATATCAATAGTGAGATGGAAATCAAAGGAAGAATGTCTTCATGTTAAGTATGCCATAGAATATGAAGAGAATAACAAGAGAATGGAAATAATTGCTAGTAGAGAAAATCCAATCAAGGCTGGGTTTAAACATGCAGCCAATGAAGAAAACCTAGCAAAGACTGTTTAGATGAGTGTTATTTTTCATATTGTGTCTAGAGGGTGTCCTATGAGAGACTTCTCAGAATATGGTAATTTATTATCCTTTTTGAGAGTTCCTCACTATCCTATGTCACATTGGTCAACAAATGTTGGATGGGAAATGCCAAACTATCTTTCTGAGGTGGAAAAGAAAAATTTACAGGAGAAAGTAAAATAATCCATATTCATTTCATTATCCATAGATGAAGTTACTGCAGTAGATAACACCACTTGGGTCTGTATGCATGTGTATATAGTAAAATAACATGTCTTGCAAGCTCATCTACTCTATGTTCATAAAATGAGGGGCAATTCAACAACATAAAACTTATATTTTGAAGTGAAGAATGTTTTGAATGAAGTTGCTGGTATGGATGATTTGACAATTGGCAAGACGTTAGTGTGTTTTGGAGCTGATGGAGCTACAATAATGTAAGGCCAAAGGAATGGTCTTTGTGCAAGATTACAAACTAGTATTTCACCTTACATGCTTGGCATACATTGCATGGCCCATCGAATGAATTTAGCATATAAAATTGTAAGCGATTTTCCCACAGTGTCAAAAGTTGAAGATCTAGTTCGTGAGCTATACTCTTACTTCTACAGAAGTCCTAAACGTTTTTCAAAATTTAAGATTTTTTCAGAGGGAGTAACACCATGAAAAAAGCTTCTCAAGGATGTTGAGACCAGATGGATCTCTTTGCATGGACCAGTAGAAAAAGTTCTAATGGAATATCAATCCTTGATTGGACTACTATATGAACAACACCTCACAGTAGACAAAGTTCCTATTTTTTACATAAGTTAAGTGATATAGAGACTCTGTTAACTTTAGCCAGTCTTTTCCCCATGCTGGATTTAATGAACAAACTTGTTAAGAAAGCCCAAGACAAAACTATGTATATCCATGAGTATAGCAGTTTATGTAGAATGACATGCATTGCCTTGGATGCTATGTACTTAGATATGACAACACTTCAAAGCCCAAATTTTTTTAGGTGGCACATAATTATAGATTCGAATCATGTTGAGAATTTTTTACAATTTAATGCAAAAAATGATTTATGTGTGTTTGTGAAAGGATGTGAAATACCAATCCACCAATCTAAGATGGGCAAGCGAGGCAGACTACTTCCAATTAAAAATGTCAATTTTGAATGGATTTTTAAATCTGCTAGTGATAATTTGAAGTTAATTTCCTACCAAATTTCAACTGATATTCATGAAATATTCCCTCGAGAAGAAATTCTTGAAGCCACAGGTTATGTGTTTCCTCATTTTTGGAAAAATGTCAGAGATAAACAATCTGATGTACATATCTTTCATAAAAAAATTGATGAATTGATCATACAGTTTTTAAAACATGAAGATTGCAATGGACAACCAATTGAAAAAATTTTAGATTCAAATAATCTTTAAAAACAATGTAGATAATTTGCATCATGTATGAAATTACAGTTGAAAAATTTGGAGAATCCATTTGAACCTGATGCAATAACCAGGCTTTGGAAAAGGATAGAGTAGAGTGAATTATTGCATGATTCAATATCAGAATATTTCAAACTTGTTGATTTATGTCAAACAATGATATTGGGGTCGGTGGAAGATGAAATAGTTTTCAGTGCATTGGGGTTTTTGAAATCAAAGATCAGAAACAAACTAGATAAAAATTCAGAAACTCATGAACTACAACTGATTTAGAACTTGAATGAAGAATCTATAATTTAAGATTACTGAGGAGTTGATGATTAGATATGCAAGATAATTAAATCAATATTATGTTGTCAACTAGCTTGAAAATACTTATCTTGTAAGTTACTATACCGACACATCTGAAGGAAGGTGAAAGAGATGAAGAACAAAAATATCTACATGAGGAAGATGTATATGACAGATGAGGATAAGGAACACATTGAGTAACTTGTTGATGAGTCTATGACTTGATAAAATTGACTTTATTATGTTGCATTCATCTATGATGAAGAATAGAGCTGAAAGACACAAAGCAGTGTTGTCGGTAAATAAAGCATTTCAGTATACACCAACGAAGTGTAGTGTATACCAAGTGTAGTGTTAACCGAGCTTGTGTTCATCGATGCATTTCTTTGTTAACCAAGCAAAACAGAAAGGAATTAAATGATCAGTTTAGCCGATAAAGTGATGAGTTGTAAAGTGTATGAAATCAAGGTAACATATAATGTTTGTTATGAAGATCGACGGCTAACATAAATAAAAAAGGATCTAATGGAGCATATTGAAACATGTTACTAACACATCAGCTGAGGGAGCTTAAAGCGAAAAAATCTATGAATATGATTAAGCGACAAAATATGATGGAGGAAAAGAAAATGATTTACTCGTCTATATAAGAGACATTAATTTCATTATTGAAGAGAGCCGGAAGAAGAAGATATTGTAGAACTATCATGTGGAGAAGTTTTCATGCATTGTGATCATACTGGTTAATAAGAACCGAGTTGCAGAACAATTACCAAGCTACAAAGAGTAATTACTGACGGATAGTAAGTTGATATAGTATTGAATCTAAAGTGTTATATTGATCAGAAATATTTGAATGAGCTGAACATTAATCTGTAAACTGCAAATTGAAGTTGTTTTAAGGAAGATCATCTATTGTTACATATTTAACCATTGTACATAGTCAAATCTCTTAACCAAGTGGACTATGAAAGTCTTTTGATGTTTCATTCATAGAATGAACATTGTTATCCTGTCAAACCCAGAGTGACTGCTGGTTGGATGATAACTTCTGGTCTAAAATCCTCTAACAAGGTCACACCTAACAGTGTGTTTGTAACCTTTAATAGGGTTGGGTCTTCACCAACCTCACTTCAGAAGAGTGAAAAATTTTGGGTTCCCGGTCCCAAGTGGTTTTTCCCTTCACAGGGTTTGCACATTAAATCTCTTGTGTTATGTGTTGATTTTGATATTTGTTTGTTATCATACTTTTCATATTACATGTTAGATTTAATCGGTAACTATTATAAAGTTTAGACTGACAATCGGTAAAAACATAGACAGTGAAAGTATCATATGTTTACCGAGTTGCAGAAGTAGTAGAATTGTTTTGGATTATACATTTTGAAATGGTGGGACACTAGATAACTGATTCACCCCCCTCTCAGTTATTCTAACAATTGGTATCAGAGCTATGGTTGCTTAGAGTAGAGTTTTAAGGACTTCAGCAAAAAGGTCTCAAGATGTATAAGAGGGAAGTTCCAAAGCTAAACAAAGATAACTTCACAGTATGGCAAAGCCAGATGAAGTTGCACATATCTAGAATTGGGAATTCTGCACTAGAACTAATGGAGAATGGCTACATTGAATCGACACCAGGTCCCCTGACTCTTGATCAACTGAAGGATAGGCATGAACACAATATTACTATGATGGAACTTGTTGCCACCTATACCGATGCCAAATTTGATGATATCAAGGATTGTGATACAGCTAAGAAGATGTGGGACAAGCTGACTCTAATATACAGTGGAGATGCGAATGTCAAGAGAGCCAGAGTAGAAAGCCTAAGAGGTCGATTTGATGATATGAAGATGAAAGAAGGTGAGAACATTGTGCAATATACAAATAGGCTAAAAGAAGTAGTACATGCTATTAGAGCATCCAACGGAGTTATTGACGATGAAATAGTAATAAGCAAGATTCTCAGAACTTTGTTGCCAGTTTATGTGATCAACATCTCTACAATTCATGAAACAAGGGCTACATCCAACCTCACCCTTGACACTCTGATTGGTAAGCTTACAACCTTTGAATTGAATAACTTTGACAATAGTGTTGTACCTTCTGTTGAATCTGCTTTCATGTCCTCTGGTGAAGATTGGTAAGTCTAGTAGCAAGAATGATAAGAATAATAACAGTGACAGTAATACCGATGATGAACTTGATGAGCTTGAAGCTCTTATGGCTAGAAGATTGCCCAAAGGTAAGGGAAGGTATATAGGCAAGTTACCTCTAGCATGTTTTAATTGTAAAGAAGTTGGCCACATCACTACTAGATGTCCGAATAAGAAAGATGATGATAGATCCAAAGACTGATCTGAAGGAAGCTATGGGAGAAGAGTCAATAGAGGCTATTGACACAACAACAGAGACAACTGAGATAGCTATGAAAAATGGAAAAAGGTATGTTACATAGCTGAAGAATTTGAATTTGAATCTAACACTAATGATGATGTAGAAGTATTATTTGTTGCTATGAAGGATGATTCAGAGGAAGAAGAGAGACATGAAGAGACAACACTGATCTCTAAAGTAAGTAGAAATGATACATGGATCATAGATAGTGGTTGTACACATCATATGACTAGTGATATAGAGAAATTTGATCTAATTGATGAATATGATGGTGGATCTGTTAGAATGGGAAATGATGCACCTTGTATGGTGAGAGGTAAAGGTTCACTGATGATTAATGATAGAATAAAATTTGAGAATGCATACTGGGTAGATGGATTGAACTATAATTTGTTAAGTGTGGCACAAATGAACAACTTAGGACATCGACTTGCTTTTGAGAGCAGAAAGGTAAGAATCTATGATGATGGAGGAAGACTTGTCAAAACCGGTACATAATCTAGAGGTAATCTATTTTATCTTGATATAGATCAGTCTTCTTGTTTATTAATGAAAGATGAAGATGCATGGTTGTGGCATAAGAGGTTATGTCATGTGAATTTTGATAACATGATCAAGATTAGTAAGAAGAAAAGAGTTAGAGGGTTGCCTAACTTGTCAAAACCAGATCATGCTATGTGTCATGAATGTCAAAAAGGTAAGATGACTAAGTCCAGTTTTAAAAGCAAAGACTACTCAACAAAGAAGATACTTGAGTTGGTTCATATCGACCTATGTGGTCCTATGAGAACTCAAAGCTATTATGGTGATAGATACTTTATTCTTTTTGTTGATGACTATACTAGACTAATGACTGTTATGTTCCTGAAAGAGAAATCTGAAGCTTTTAAGTTGTTTAAGTGGTATAAGGTGAAGGTAGAAAAAGAGACTGGAAAAGAAATTAAATGTTTAAGATCTGATAGGGGAGGTGAATTTACTAATTTCTGTAATGAGAATGGTATTAAGAGACGGGTCTCTGCACCAAGAACACCTCAGCAGAATGGGATTGCTGAAAGAAGGAATAGGTCAATCATTGACTGTGCTAGAACACTAATGCTAAAAAAGAATGTTGCTCAGACATATTGGAGGGAAGCTGTCAGCATAGTTTTATATGTGCTTATTCGAGTACAACTGAAGAAGGACACCAACTGGACACCTTATGAGATATGGTTTGGACACAAACCTACTGTAAGTTATTTCAAGATTTTTGGAAGCAAATATTTTATTCTGAAAGATGAGAGAAATGGGAAATTTGATTCTAAAGGTGATGAAGGAATATTCTTAGGATATTCTACTAAGAGTAAAGCATACAAATGTTTGAATAAGGTTACAAATAAGATGATTGAAAGTACTAATGTTCGTGTTGATGAGTATGATGACATAAACATAGAAGAAAGAAAGGAACTGTAAGAATATGGTAGATTCACTTACATTGAACTTCCTGACTATCTACCAAAGTCGCAACCTGTGATAACCGGTCAACAGGAAAAATAACCCAGAGGAACAGGAAAGGGAAATTGACAAACAAGATGGTGCTACCGAGCAAGCAAATGAACTTGAATAGGATGAACAAGAAAGAAGAAACTGAGTACTGGCTAGTTTTGTCAGAAGACATCATCCTGAGACACAAATTATTGGAAATAGACAAGATGGAATGCAAACAAGAAGCAAAACAAGACAAGGTACATGTCTAGTTTGTGAATTTGAACCAAAGAATGTGAAAGTTGCATTAGAAAATGAAGAATGGGTTAATGCAATGAAGGAGGAAATAGAAAAAATAGAGAAAAACAAAACTTGGTCCTTAGTACCCCGACCTAAAGATAAGAATGTTATCAATACTAAATAGATATTTAGAAATAAAATGAATGAAAATGGTGAAGTGATAAGAAATAAAGCGAGATTGGTATGCAAGGGATATGCATAAGAAGAAGGCATTGATTATGGTGAGAAATTTGCACCTGTTGCCAGATTGGAAGGATTTAGAATGTTACTTGCATATGCTACAAACAAGAAATTTAAGGTTTATCAAATGGATGTGAAATCAACATTTCTGAATGGTATACTTGAAGGAGAGGTCTACCTAGAACAACCTGAAGGATTCATTGATCCAGACAATAGAAACATGGTATGTAGATTACACAAAGCTTTATATGGTTTGAAGCAAGCACCGAGAGCATGGTATGAAAGACTACATACTTGTTAAGTATTGGATTTGTAAGAACTAGTGAGAACAATAATCTATACATGAAAGGTGATACTAATGACACTATTATTTGTTGCTGAAATTTTTGTTGATGATATTATTTTTGGAGGTCAAGATCATATATGTAAATCTTTTGCTGATGACATGAGGAATGAGTTTGAAATGTCTATGTTCAGAGAGATTAAATTCTTTCTCGGATTACAAGTGATACAATAGAGGATGGGATATTCATCACACAGTCCAAGTACATAAAGGAAGTCTTGAAGATATTTGGCATGGAAGATGCTAAACCTGTGGGAACACTGATGGCTACTAGAAGTAAATTGACAAAGGAAGATGAAACTACAGAGGTAAACCATACACTTTACCGCTCCATGATTGGTAAGCTCATGTATGTAGTTCACAGTAGACCAGATATAGCACATGTTGTGGGAATTGTTGCTAGATATTCTGCTAATCCTAGAGAATCACACATGATTTCTACTAAAAGGATCTTAAGATATCTAAAAAAGATAGAGGATTATGGATTATGGTATCCTAAGGAAGGTAAGTTTGAGTTGAAGGTTTATACAGATGCTGCTTGGGCTAGAAATGTGGATGACAGAAAAAGTACCACCAGAGGAGCATTTTTCTTTGGTGAAAGACTTGTAACCTGGACAAGTAAAAAGCAGGCTTGTATTTCTCAGTGTACAACTAAAGCAGAGTATGTTTCTACTGGTACTAATTGCTCAAACATTGCATATATCAAGCAACTGTTGGAAGGAATGAATGAGGTAATCACTGACCCGGTGATCATATAATGTGACAATACAAGTGCTATTAATATTTCAAAGAATCCTGTGATGCACTTGAAGATAAATCATATATCAATTAAGTATCACTACTTAAGAGAACAAGTGCAAGAGAAGCAAGTAAAGTTAGAATTTGTTACATCTAAAGAACAACTTGCAGACATTTTTACAAAGCCTCTACCGAAGGACACATTTGAATATTTGAGGACTAGACTTGGGGTCCGTCCCCTGTCTATCAGTCACTAATGTGATCTGGATGTTGCATCAGCCTACTCTTATCAGAAGATCATTCATGTTGATGCAACATAGTTCACACTTTAGATTTTGTTCAAGGTTGTGATTAAGTTTGAAGAATTGAAACAGATTGGGATATCAGTATACTAAGATACAAAGGAAGTAATGGACAACAAAGAGTTACTTAGCTACTACAGAGCTGATTATTTATTTATTTCTTTGGCATTGTTGTCAAAGGGAGAGATAAATAATATGAAAAGGGAAAAGGAGATATGCACTAATGAAAAGGTTATATCTACATAATGACAAAGTTGTATTTTATAATGTTGTTTTAGTAATGTAGTGATTAAACATATTAAGCTAGGGAGAGCTTACACTACACATCATTTGATCAGAAAGTTGTAGAATAAATGTTTGGTATGTGTATGGTACATTTCATATTACTTGAGTTGCCATCAATGCCAAAGGGAAAGATTGATGAACTACAACTGATTTAGAACCTAAATGAAGAATCTATAATTTAAGATTACTGAGGAGTTGATGATTAGATATGCAAGATGATTAAATCAATATTATGTTTTCATTGATGTCAACTAGCTTGACAATACTTATCTTGTAAGTTACTATACAGACACATCTAAAGGAAGGTGAAAGAGATGAAGAATAGAAATATCTACATGAGGAAGATGTATATGATAGATGAGGATAAGGAACACACTGAGTACCTTGTTGATGAGTCTATGACTTGATGAAATTGACTTTATTATGTTGCATTCATCTACGATGAAGAATAGAGCTGAAAGACACAAAGCAATGTTATCGGTAAATAAAGCATTTCAGTATACACCGACGAAGTGTAGTGTATACCGAGCACAGTGTTAACCGAGCTTGTGTTCACCGATGCATTTCTTTGTTAACCGAGCAAAATAGAAAGGAATTAAATGATCAGTTTAGCCGATAAAGTGATGAGCTATAAAGTGTATGAAATCAAGGTAACAGATAATGCTTGTTATGAAGATCGACGACTAACATAAATAAAAAAGGATCTAATGGAGCAGATTGAAACATGTTACTGACACATCAGCTGAGGGAGCTTAAAGTGAAAAAATCTATGAATATGATTAAGCAACAAAATCTGATGGAGGAAAAGAAAATGATTTACTCGTCTATATAAGAGACATTGATTTCATCATTGAAGAGAGCCGAAAAAAGAAGATACTGCAGAATTATCATGTGGAGAAGTTTTCATGCATTTTGATCATACTGGTTAATAAGAACCGAGCTTCAGAACAATTACCAAGCTACAGAGAGTAATTACTGATGGATAGTAAGGTGATATAGTATTGAATTTGAAGTGTTACATTGATCAGAAATATTTGAATGAGCTGAACATTGATCTGTAAACTGCAAACTAAAGTTATTTTAAGGAAGATCATCTACTGTTACATATTTAACCATTGTACATAGTCAAATCTCTTAACCGAGTGGACTATGAAAGTCTTTTGATGTTTCATTCATAGAGTGAACATTGTTATCCTATCAACCCCAGAGTGACTACTGGTTGGATGATAAATTTTGGTCTAAAATCCTCTAACAAGGTCACACCTAACAATGTGTTTGTAACCTTTAACAAGGTTGGGTCTTCACCGACCTCACTTCAGAAGAGTGAACAATTTTGGGTTGCCAGTCCCAAGTGGTTTTTCCCTTCGCAGGGTTTCTACGTTAAATCTCTTGTGTTATGTGTTGATTGTGATATTTGTTTGTTATCATACTTTGCATATTACATGTTAGATTTAATCGATAACTATTATAAAGTTTAGACTAACAATCAGTAAAAACATAGATAGTGAAAGTATCATATGTTTACCGAGTTGCAGAAGTAGTAGAATTGTTTTGGATTATACATTTTGAAATGGTGGGACACTGGATAACTGATTCACCCCCCTCTCAGTTATTCTAACAAAAACCTGCTTGAGGTTGTTTGTAACTTAGTACAATGTTAGAGACTTTCCTTATGATAGGGCATTGACAATTTGGAATTCCATGCGTGAAAGATGAGGGCTTTTGAACACTTCAAAACCTAGTAGTGCTATTGCTAGTTCTGAGAGAAATTATAGATCTTGGTCCCAGATTCAAAATGAAGATGAATAATTTTTTGATTTTGAATACCCAATTCAGAATGAAGAACCTCTTGCTACTAGTTAATTTTAGGAGCTAGATTCCATGTGGGATATAAAATCAACAAACTACTCACTGAATTCAATTAATATGTACTTATACACTGTATACTTATTACTGTACTTGTTGGAATTGAATATTGATAATTTGACTTATATTACAAGTATTGTTCATGATTTTTGTAATTTGAATTTTGAAGTATAATATTAATGTATAATGTTCATGAAATTTGAGGTATAATCATATAATGTCCTTTTTCCTCACTGTACAGTGTAAACGCTTCATGCAGCCATGCTATTTCAAGAATCAAGATTCAAAACTTAAGCTCGCTTGGTTTCAAAGTTATGCAAATAGTTCATCTAACCCTATCTCAACTTCTCTACATGAAAATTAGAGGCCTTTGGAACCCTTCCAAAGTTATAGTGATAGTCTTCTTAACATCTCCACTCTCATATAACCTTTTGAAGTCCCGCACAAAGCCTTTTGTAACCTCTGAACAGTTTAATCTTTTAACTTGTTAACCTTTTTGAAGTTACGCATATCTACCAAATGCTTCACCACAACTTCATAACCACCAACACTAACAACCAAGAAACCCTCGTGAAGCTCCGCAAACCACTTGAACATTACTATCATAGGTTTAGAACTGTTCCTAACAAATATTAATCTGACCGTTGACACAATCCATTCCTCCGCATTTCCATGTGGCATGCAATGAACTGTCACTTTCAACACCATTACGCAATGTCACTTTTAACTAATTGTCACTTTAATTCCAAAGTTACACATGCTGTTAGTCGGGACCTTGAAAGTTCAGAACCCATCACCATCCTAACCACTTAACCATTGAGAAGTTATGAAACAATGTGACGTAACTTCGAAACATTGTCGGTGGTCAAAAGCTTCCTAATTTCCTAGAAATTGTCAATTTGTCATACTCATTCCTAATTTCCTAATACTTTATAATTATGTCAAATTATACTAAGCATTTACTTAATTCCTTGAATCAAAAGCAAACTCAAAGTATAATAATAATTATTAATATAATAATATGACATTATACATTCAATTTTAAACAAATTGTAATTGTGATCTTTAGCTCTTTGTTCATAAGGCACAAAAAATTACAAAAAATTACAAAAGGAGACAAGATTTAGAGCAACAAATTTTTACTGAATCCTTGTATTAACTTCCTTGAAATTTATACATCAATGATCAATGATCATAGTACCAGAGACTTCTATTAGAAAAGAAAAACTAACATTAGCAAACAAGTTTGGAAACAGTTACAAGAGCGACAGCTGACAGCCCAGATTCTTCAGAATCAGTCTTGGTTTGCACCAAAGGTGTATCCATAGCAGGTGAATCACAAAGATAAGATACCCTATTTGAATTAACTAACCTCCCTCTATTGGCTCTTCATCTAATACCAGAATTGTCTCAACTACTTCCATGTAGCAAGGCTTGAATCTCTCCGATGGTTTCCCAAACCACAATTTCCCTCTTTGATGGCCAAGTTGTTGTTCTAAATGTATCCAAGTCTTCAAGGCATTTGTTCCACTTAGCATATGTTATGGCTTGAGATTCAATAATAAACTTATTCATGTCAATCTCCTACTTGTACGATTCATCCACAACTTCATAAAAAGTTGAAATGTCAACATCACCAACAAAATAAGAAGCCACCTTGCTAGCATCCAAAATTTGGTTGAAAGAATCAACCCACTCCTGCCAGTCCTTCAAGTGTCCCTCTTGTCCACAATAGCAGGGATATATCCTTTAGACTCTTCAGCAAAAACCTTTAGCTTTGTCTAAATTTTTTGTAACTTGCCAGTGAAAAATGCATTAAAATCCTTTACTAATAATACCATTTTTTTAACATCAATTATTTTTTCAGGTAACTCCAACTTTTTTTCCATTAGTAAAATTAACCTATCAAAGAATTGCAAGTATAGGCCCCAAGAATTAAATAATGGGGTTAGTACAGATAAGGCATTAGAACAATGATATTTTGCTCCCTGCAAAGAAATGAAAGTACTATGAATGATTTGAGACTTCCCTTTTAAAATATTTACTCTGTGCAATAGCACCTTCTTCAAAATCTCTTTTTCAACAATTCTAGTATCAGATGGCTGATCAATGTCCATTATTATCTTTTCTGTTACAAGTTCTAGATCTAAGCCCCCCTCATACTCAGTTTGGACCCCAGCATCACAGACCTATGTAATTGCCCTGGACTAATTTTTTAGACTATTTATTTCATCTTTTAGCTCCTTCATAGTCTTATCCAGGAGAAAATTCATCTTTAGTTCCTCTTCAAACTTTTTTCTAGTTGACACATAATCTCTGAATGTCCTGGCGATCATGTTCTCTTATAAGTCCTCAACCACTACTTTATTCATGGAGGATGCATGATGTAGGAGATTTTCTATGTCTAATCCTGTAGTGTCCCGCAACATCCATATTAATTGGGTACCCTGTGTTGTGTCTTGGATGTCAACCAATTTGGTCTTATTAGATTTTAGGGCCACACACCATACTGCTAGTGTCTTAGTGTCTATATTGAATCTAGAACCCCTCTATAGTTCATCAGGGCCAAAAGCTTCATAAGCTACAGCTTTATCTTGCCTCTTGATTTGGTCAATTAAGAATGAGGACTCCAAGTCCCATCTAGGGATCAACAACATCACTTCTCTTCACAAGATCTCTTGCCTCCTCCATAGTTAATGTTTCACATTTGGGATCATAGGCATGTAATTTTTCAATTATTTCAATAGTATTTTTCTTGTGATTCCCCTGGTTTCAAAGATAGTGTTAATTCATTCTTCTTAACTCTAAAGAGAAAATTTTTTAACTCATCAAACTTGATGAATTCATCATCATCCAAAAACTCTTTAGCTTGGATGACCCTATCATCCAATCTAGCTCCAACCAATTCTAACTCGCTTAGGGCCTTTTCTCCCTCATTTGCCTGTGATGTCAAATATTATTTTCTTATGACAACAAAGTAATGGCTAGTACCTAGCAGGATTTGTAGTGCCTTTTTCCTTGCCTTTTCTAGTACATTCATCAACTTTTGTTTCTTTGTTGGCCCCTGTTTAGATGTGGATGCATCAGTTTTTTTTTTCTGCCATAAACACCACATTGGGTTCAACTTCCTCTGGGTTTATTCTTCCCTCCTCCTCAGCAGGGATGTTTGGCAATTTAGACATGATATCTTCATAACTCTCTAAACACTTGTCAATTCTCAGGATGTATATGACATCAGGAAAGAAACTAAAAAACTTAGGGTCCTCCTTTTTCAACTCTTCCTCTACCCTTACAATATTTTTCCATTTAAGGCTTCTCTCGTCATAGATATCTTGATTGAGCACATTTCTAATAAAATCCTCATATGCTATAGGCTGATTTCGAGGTAGATTGTGATTCCTCATTTCTCTCAATGCTCCTCTAACAAAGTCTTCGGGGTCATACATCCTTACATTAGCAGAGGGAAATCTGAATTGTCTCAGGAATTCATGGATTTGGTCCACAACATCTTTACCTATAGAGAAATCCCCTATTTAGAACCTCCTTGCCAGAAAGGTTCCCTTATGTGTCGAGGCTGAGGGAAAGCATACACTCTCATAACAAAAAAAATCTTAAAAATAAACATATCACCCCAATTGTGCTTAATTTCATTGTCAATTTCAAATGCAAAGGGTCTAAGTAATTTTCTAACAATTAAAGGAAATACATCCCTCACAATACCTAACATGTTCATTATTGGACCCACAAAATCACTATAAAAAGAAATGGAATTAGAGAAATGGTAACTTCTATCCCATAACCTGGTTCAGGAGTTGAAGCGGAATAGTTTCTCCTGCATTCTCAGACTCATTAATGAACTCTGGGTTGATGTAGCCAATATTGCAATAGAGGATTAGGTGCATCAGCATGGAGTAGTGATTCAACTTGAAGCTTTTCAAATAAGTCTTTGCATTCATCAACTCAGTGTGCATTACATTGATTATGTGCCCCACATAATCAAACTCCTTGTTGGTGTACAAGTCCTGAACATCTATAGCCATGACATAAATGTCAGGAGTCACTACCAAACCTCCATCTACTCCAATAACTTTTTGTAGACCGTAGATGGTATACTAGAAATAGGAAATAAAATCTCAATATCAAATGAATCTACAACCTTCTTCGACAACAACCCTGCCTCTTTCTTTTCTCTAGGAATATGCTTCCTCATAACCCTTCTAGTGTAGTAACTATTCTATCTATTAAACAGGGCCTCCTGCTAGGTCAATATCCATGCTCATAGGTCCCTAAAGGTCAAAAGCTTGAATAAAATTTTCTCTATCTAAAATGCAAAGTATAGACTTGTCCTTCTTGTGGAAAGCTTGTGTCACTAGATTGTATGCTTTAATTAGTGCTTTCATGAGGTCTACATCCAAAAATACCTCAGGTACTATCAACTTTCCCAAGTTCTTGTCCTATGGGTTTGAAATAGGAGGGCCTCTCTGTACACTCAAAATGTGCACTTCTCTAAGTCATTACTTCCAAGGGCATCCATGGATTGGAAACCTTGAGAAAGTGACCTAGAGCTCCCTAGGCATGGAGTGCAAGGGTGTTTAGAGGGTTCTCAGATAGAGCTATTAAGCATGCAACCTTGCTAGTAAACCATGCAATGGGAGATTCAAAGAGACAAGGGAAAGAATGCCAATATATTGAAGAATCACAATGAAATATGTAATACAAACTATGCTAGAATGAGAATGCAAAAATGCAACTATGCTATGAAAATGAGAGTATTACAAGCCTTTACTAATTAAGCTATGTGAATGAAGCTAGAACATGAAAGGAACTAAGTTAAGAATGTCATGAAAACTAAGCTATAATGCAAGTATGAAGAATAAAATGCAACAAGCTCTCCAAAGCTCCAAAGTCACCAAGAAAACCTGCAGCACAACATTAGCATCAAGAGTGGGATGCTTTGAATGAGAAAAAAACTCTCCTTTTAAAGATAAATGGACCATAGAGATTAAGAGGCAAAAGATTTGATCAAGGGCGGAGTTTGAAAGTGGGAGCAATCCATGTGCACAAGTCTCCTCCAATGAGAAATAAGTGTTGACTTTTGTGCCCCATGTGAGACAAAAAGGCCTTTTCTTCTTTTTATAAAATAGGAATAATGCTTTATTTGTGCAACTTAGGATAAGAGGAAGTTGGGGGATTTTTATTTAATAAAAGGGGAGGGAAATCCTTTTAATTAAATAAAGACTTAGGATAAAATGGTTAATCCATAGAATATAATCGAATAAATGATAGAATTGGGATTTGATCAAGGAAATTGATTTAATTGAAAATATTGCAAAGCATTGATTCAGGAAATTGATAAATTGAAGAATGGGGCCCAAAGTCTAGGCGACCATTTTAGGGTGCATACATTTGCCCCTCTTTGATGAATGTGAGATCAATTTGGGATCACATGTAGTCAAAGAATGAAGTTGAATTGTGAGATCAATTTGGGATCACAAAACAACCCAGACGTGTGTTTGACGGATGGGAACACATCAGGACAAAGATAAGCTGATTGAAAAAGACAAGGCCAACACCCTTGTAAATAGGTAATTGTCAAGTCTCAAGAAAGGTTTGATTGATAGGTTTGATAAAGCTGAATCAAGGATTAAAGTTTGATAGGTACTGGCCCCTCATGATCAAAATTGAAATGAAATAGAGGTGAATGCAAAAGTGAGAGCAACATGATCAAATCACTAGAAATCATAATCGAAGATGAAAGATGATAGAATAACCATCAAGCAATGAAAATATGCCCTAGTTTGAATAGGTTTGACTAAGAAATATATAGGATAAAAATGAAGTCAAAACCTCAGAGAGATGAAGTGAAGGAGATGAATGAAGGACTAGGGGAGTGAGAGAGATGGGGATGAAGAAATGAAGATGCCCCAGTGAAGATCGAAGGATCAGGCCTCAAACGGTTAGCCAATTGCACAGAAGAAGGAGAAATTTGAAAACACAATTTTGACTATCAAGATGAACTCGAATTTTGATTTTGATCCTGAAAATGGATCCAGGACGTCGACATTAGCTAGGGGTGCAGTTGACTGACAAGTCTGTGAAAGATGAAAGGAGAGCTCTCTCCATATGCAAGATGCAAGACTAAACTAACATGATCTTACGAATGCAAGCTACTATGAAAAGTGGTTTACTTGCAAGATTATAGAGCCATTAGACTCTAATAATCATCATCGAGCTTTATTGGTAGCATCGCAAGATCATACAATACACACTAGTATGACTATGGGTATATGAATATGATCTGTATCAGATAGATATGTGGTAATCCCACCTAAGCATCAAAGACATGTAGGTAAAGATGTCTAGTGTAGTGAGGATCCCTAAGTTTAGTATAGCAAGATTATGCTCGCATCGAGACACTAGAAAGTCAAGATGACTATAAGCATGCACTTGCGGAAAATAGTCAAGGATAATCCATTGTAGATCCTAGTGTCAAGTGGAACAAGCATGAATGCTCATGACAGTTAGGATCAACAAAATATATCCACAGGCATAAAATAGATAAAACATGTCCTCATGCCCCCAGTCTTCTAGTCATGCATCATCGAAAACTATTAGGGAGAGAACACTCATCAAAGAAATCATCATAGACAACACACACAAAAATAAAGTCAAACAAGTCTCAGTGAGTCAAGTGTTTGAGTGCGTGTGTGTAGATCATAGAGTCAAACTTTGAGTATCGCATCTGCCCGTGAGAAATATCGTATCATTCTAGACTGCGGGTAGGATATTTGATAAGTGTTAAGAAACACTTAACACTAGGGAAGTGTTGAAAAACACAATTTGGGAGGTGTTGAAAAACACCATTTGCAAGGTGTCCTAAAGAATAACGCATCCAAGAGACCAAAGCTAACACAGTTATACCCCCTAGACAAAGACAAAGACCAATTCCAAACCAAGGCAACAAGGACAAGGCATGATGGAGAAAGGCTAAGTGTTGAGGACACGTGCTAAGAAACAAGGGTGCCAAGGCCTCAAGTAGCGCCTGTTTCCAAGTTTTCACCACTTGGCAGATTTTTTTTAGGATTTTTTCAATTTTTTTCAATTTCTTGATTTTTTAATTTATTTTTGATATATATAATTTTTTTGAGATACATCAAAGTGCCTATTGCTAGTTTTTCACTAAGATGATCATTTTTTTAGGACATTTTCAAATTTTAAAATTTTTTGATAATATATCATTTTTTGGATTTTTCTAGGATCAATAAGTATGTACAAAAGATGCCCCCGGACAGAATGGGCATCAAACTCCCAAGCAAGATCACATCGTGTAGTCCCAATGTCTAGGAAGGTGGAGAACAAGAGGGATTAGCAAGCTGGTGGAAGAGATGGAAGACACGAGAATGAAGGAGAATGAAGGGAAGAAATCCTCAAGGGCAAAATCCTCAAGAGTACCCAAGCTAGGGAAAAATTGTCATGTAAAGCACATTTGGACAAGCAATGAAAGACCAACATAGGGTAAGACACAAAAGCGTAATGAAAAAGAAGGAAAAGATGCAATCCAAAGGAGTAGACATGTCAAGAGGCTTCATAGCATCATTTTTACTCTTTTTTATTAGATCAAGACCAAAGGGGAAAAAGATAGTGAAAGGCTAGAATGAATGGAGGAAAATAAATATGAAGGCAAAACATGAATGGAATGAAAGAAAGATCATCGTAAGATAGTTCGCAAGATAGCCAAATGTTCGCATATAGGTCAACATTGTCAATATCAAAGATAGAAGACAGAATGGATGAAACATGTAGAAGAACTACGCATGATGCCTAATTGCCAGGTTTTCATCATGGTACTTATCCAAGGTGCCACAAGGGAGTGGTTTTCACCATAGGATGAATTTATTTCTCTTTACTTTTTCTACCAAGGTGCATGTTTCCAGGTTTCCACCAAGGCACATTTTCAATTTTTTCTTTTTTTTTTTGTTTTCTTTTTGAATTTTTCTATTTTTTTAATTTTTTTTTTGGAAGAAGGCAAGATTTTTAGATAATGCTCCTTGAAAGGATAAAGCATGATATGCCAAGGATTCAAAATGATATGCTCAAAGATGCTAATAGGGAAATGAAGATGGAAAAGAAAAAATGGAGGATAAGGTTTTATGTAAAGCGAGTGAGGTTGGAAGATAGGAGGAATAGGAAAATGAGGAAAAAGGATAGAAGGTAGAAGGATAATGAATGGAAGGATTGTGAAAAGGTAGATGGAAAGGAAGGCAAGATCAACATCGACACACACCTTGAAGGGTGGCAAGAGGATGGAGGAAACATGAATGAAGAAATACGTGAAGGAATATGGTGAATGGATAGCAGAGGTTGCGGTTTAGGCGCATGGAATGGAAGAATGTTTTTGGAAGAAGATGAAGTGGGAGCCTTTGGAAGCTTGAATTTCAACTTCACTTGTTGCTTATCATCAGACTCTTTCAAGAGAGACTTTGGAATCCATATAGTCATAGGATTTTCATTTCTTTTTGATGATTTAGAGAGAATATCTTCGATGATGGATTTTGGAACCCATACTTGTCTTGTAGTTTTTTTATTAGATATCTCTTTTGAATTTATGCCTCCATGTCGATTAGAGGAGACATGGTGATCTCATTTTTTTGATGGATTCTTGTATTGCTTCTTTTTCTTGTATTGAACATTCAAGTTACTTCCAAAAGACTTGGGACTTGTGGAAGAAGGACTATATGACTAGTTTAGATGGGTGGGTGGATGAAAAGGACTCAAGGGTATGAATCTATGTTGATCTTGAGGAAAGATAGGAGATGGAGGAACGTAAGGACCCAAGATGGAGGAAAAATTAGGAGAGTTAGGGGAGGAAGGTGAAGGGACATAAGGGCCCAAGATGGAAGGAAGACGTGAAGCCCTTAGTATTGGTGGAGGAGGTCCAAGGATGGACATGGAAGATACAAAAGGATAATCAATAAGTTCATCAACATTTATATGACAACCAAGGACATCAGCATCTTTAGAGTGAGCATTAGGATTTGCAATAGGATCATGAACATCTTGAATATGAGAAACTTCTTTGATAGGATTGTTCAGAGCTTGCAAAGACTTAGGAAGAGTAGAAAGTGGAAGCGAACATGGAGTGGTAGAACAAGAAGATGGAAGACTTTGATCTTGACAAGGAGCTTTGGATAGCATAAGCATATAATTTTTCTCTTGATTTTCAATAGGCTTAACATTGGAAGTAACAACACTATTTTTAATAACCTTAATGGAAGTATCATCTTTGGAAAGCGCAAGTGTAGTAAGGTTATTTTGATTGTCAATAAGCTCAACAGTGTAAGTAGTAGCTTGATCTTGCTTAGGAGAAGACTTAAGACATGGTGGAATGAATGAGAAAGGGTGTGCAGGATCAAAAGAACCATGAAATGGATAAGAGACATCATGAAAAGGATTGGATGACATGGAGGGTTCTTGATCTTGATCTTTCTTTATGTTCTTTTCTTTATCATTTTTAGAGTCCTCTTGACATGGAGCCACTTCTAAGGACAAGGAAGCATGTTGGAATTGTATGGAAGACTTTGGAAGAGATGGTGTGTTGGGTATATTTCAGGTTTTCTGAGGTCTCTGCTTTTGGTCTTGTTTCAGTGTCCTGGCCTATAAAAGTGTTTGGTTTAGGGTTTAGGTTTCTCTAAAACCATTGTAATAATGATAAGAAGAAACCCTTGCCTTTGACACCTTTGCTTTGAAATGGTTATTTCCTTGGTTGGCTTTGAGTGTGCCCTAGTCTTTATGTTTCTACGTTACCTTTTTGGCCACTTAAAGTTGTATATGTGCACATGATTATTTCCCTCTAGGTGTTCGCTGAATCGCTTAACATTGTCTCAAGTCTCTTTTTCATTCAGCGAACTAGCGAATGTTGTTAGCCCTTGCCTTTTTTTTTATGTTGTCACTAAGTCTCCAAGTCTGGGCTGCAGTTAAGTTCTCGTCTAGCGATCCAGTGACTATGTGGTCTCCTCTTCGCTTGATATCTGGCAATTTCATGTTAACCTTCAGCGAATTGGTGCAACAGTTATCTTTGGTTCTCTGAATTAGGTGGCTATGATCAAGATTCTTCAGCAAACTAGCGAACACCGTTGATTGTCTCTTCATCTGGTGGTTGTGTTTTAATCTCACAAAGATTGGGTCCTACTCAAAATCATTTGGTGATCTAGCAACTGAGTCACATTTTCATACCCTCTAAGTTTGGTGGCTTTGACAATGAACTTTGGTAGAGGTTTAAGTTTTTAGTTGTCGCTTGATCTCAAGAAAAGGTGGCAGTGCCCTAAGTTTTTTAGCAATTAAGCGAATAAAGTGTTTGTGGGATCTTAGAGTTAATTAGGGAGGCTCTAAATGATTCAGCAACTTGGCGAATGAAGGAAAAGTCAAGTGTGTATTCAATGGTTGCTGATTCTCATAATAAAAAGGTGATGGTCAAAGTCTTTGGGCGATTTAGTGACAGCCACTGATTGTGTTGGAGATCAAAAGTTGGCTCTTAATCTCAATTTGAAACCCACGGTTGGGAAAGCATTCAACGACTTAGAAAATAGGTTTTTTCTCTAGATCTCGCAACCAACATGTGGTTAAGTTTTTCTTTCAGTGAATAAGTGAAGGCTTTGGATTTTGGTCACTAGATCTTAGATTAAGTCAATGGGTTAACCGAAGCATTAAGAGATTGGGAGATAATGGTAGTTGCTAATTCTCTGGATGTTGACTATGGTCAAATGCTCAGGTAATATTTTCTTTGTTCGTGGGTTCTCTGAATGAAAGATGAGTTAAGGAATAGGTCTTGAGAATAAGCGAAGTCTTCGGTCGCCCATTCTCTGAGTAGAAGTGTGGTTAACATAATAGTTCAGAGAATCTAAGACTCAATGGTCGCCTGTTCGCTAGAATGTCAAGGGTTAAAGTAAAGGTCAGAAGGAAAACATGAACCGTTGATTGCCTCAAACATCAACGATTGTCGTGAAATCTCAGAGTAAAGCTATGAGTTATGAAGTCCTTTTGATATTAAGCGAATAGTCTTGTCACATGATCTCCTGATTCAACCTTGGGTTAGCATTCCTTTTAGAGATCATGACTTCCTTTGTTCACGTGGTTGCTGAATTCTGCCTAGTTGAGTTTTCATACTATCAATGTTATAAGTCATTGCGACATGGAAAAAGTACTGTGCCAAGCTGGAAAAGGTAGAAAGCCATCCAATCAAGTTTTAATGAGGGTTTACATTAGTAATTAAGGGTTTTAATGCAAAAAAGTCATGATCATTGCTCTCGCGCCCTGTTTTTGATTTTTTAAATCATCCTGTCAACATCCACGCCACAACTAGCTCTGACTTGAAGGTTGGTAATGTGTAGAATTGAATGTAGAAGTGAATTAGGTTGGATTTTCTATGATTTGGCAATCACACACATGCAATTTTTAGAGTATATAGACAGGACTGCATTGCTTTTTGTGCTCAAAGTTGTTTTGAAGATAGTTGAGATTGTTGGTGTCATAGCAGAGATTGAGTAGTGCAAAAGTTGCAGAGCTAAGAATTTCCTGTTCTATCAAGATGAGTCATCATGCAGCAAGTGGAGCATTACCCAGTGGGGCTATAAAATAATAGAGTGGAGAGGATAAAGGAAAGCCGAATTACTCAGAGGATTTCATCAAGATGCTTCCTGGTTCAAATCAAAACAAGAAGGCCATCAACACAACATTTGAGGATCTTATGGACAAATGTAGGGACCCTATTACTCCTGCAGGTTTTGGTTTTTCCTTGTTCTCATATTTTTACAATAATAGGAGTAGACCTATACCTGTTTGCAATGCCTAGGTGTTGGGAATGGCAAAGCTAATTGTGCCTGATGTGTTTTTAGATGTTGACTTAATCATTGAGTTGGCTAGGTTGTATGACCCCATTTCTAGATGCATTAGGTGTGAAGACCAGTCTGTGTTTATCTCTCTAGATAGAGGGTCTTTCATGAGAGCCTTCAATTTCTATTCCTCCTTCTCCACTAAAATTGACTTAAGGAAGGAAAGGGAAAAATATGCTTGTAATATAGTGTCAGTAAAGAGCCAAATAGTCAGGCATATGCCCAAGTAGGATAAGTAGATAGCCCCTCTCCCGCCAGGTATGAATGCCCCTTATTATTTTGCATCCCTCAATCATTATATGAAACTCTTGTGTCATGGGTTGTGTAGGGTTCTAGGAATAGATGGGGATGATGAGAAATTGCCTGCTGATCTTTTAATGATAATCTTGGACATTCAAAATTCTCACACCAACACTGATTATGATTATATCCAGTATATAATCGACAAGATACATGAGGGGTTTGTGTCTTTCAAGGAGAAGAAAAGGCCTATTAGGTTCATGCATTACTCCCTTCTTATGTATTTGATTATGTACCACCATGTTACTAATTTTGATGCAAGGGTATTGAAGATTAAGACCCATTTTAAGGGCACTCCCAACCCAGTGCAATATTGGCTGAGGGTTTGGAATATCACATCCAATGAGTGCGACTTCTCCATTTTTTAGAATTACTTTGTCCATCCAATACTTGAAATGTTAGGCACAAATGTTGTGAGGTTTCCAACTAGGGTGTTGAGGGTTTTAAGACCATTGCAATATGAGGACAATTGGCCAGGAAACCACAATTGGGGAGATTTCTACCTGGGGGACAATTCCACAGTTATCAGAGTATATGGGTGCTCTCAGCCCCCACACCTACTTCCAAGATATGTACATCCTAGGGTAGCCATGATGGAGTTTATTTGACAATTGATGTGGACTGAAAAAGAGCACCTAGGGCCTCATAGGAAAGGTACTTTCACACGCAGGCAATTCAGGGTTGATAGCTTTTTTATTGGAAAAAGGGCAATGGATCAAGTCAGTGGCTGGCTCAATCATTTCAAGATGACTGTGGGTATCTGCTGGTATGTTGATTCTAAGGGTTTCATCAGAATGGCTAGGATGACTTTGATTCCTAGCATTGGAACAATTAGAGAGCATGAGGCCCTTGATGAGGAGGATGTAATAAGAAATGTGCTGGACTTTGATGAAAAAAAGAGAAGATGGAGTAAGTATTTTGATTTACTAGACTTGGAGACTCAATTGAAGAATGTTGGAGTTCCTTTTGGTGGTTTTTTCCCTAAACTCTCATACTTGAAAAGAATGGAAAAAATGATAGAAATGCACGGTCCCCTATCTAGCCAGTTGGAAGGGCTAATTGAGGAGAAGTTGGAGGTGCCGAGGAACTATTCCACCTCTGAAAATGAAGAATTCATTGATGAATCAAAGGAAGGTAGCAGTCCACCTCCAGCAATGGAAGGACTATTGACCTAACCCAAGATTCAACAGAGGTGGAGGCTATCTCAGAGCCACCACTGAAAAAATAGAAAATTGAGGTTGGTGAACCTTCTGAGAAGAAGAAACAAAAGAAGGTATTGGATAGTGCTTCAGTCCTTGTGCCTGGTAAGAGGGCCTATCACCATAAATTAAGAAAGGCTATTAGAGAAGGAAAGAAGATGGTGACACAAGAAACAAGGGACTTGGCCTTATTGTTGGGACAAGATGAAAGAGAATTATACCAAGAAGAATTCCTCAGTGATGACCAGTTTCTCCAAAGAAAAGAATTCAAAGATTTCCTTATCTAGAGGAAACAAGAGGAAGTGAAGAGGTCCTTGCCTGAAGGTATGGAACCAAGTGAAGAGACTCTTAGGGCTCTTACATCATATGATCCCAGCCTTGAGAGGATCACTGTGGAGGAAGCAAGAGAAATGGTTAAAACAAGTGGCATGCTTCTGACTCTTGGATGGGATTTGACTTCTACCTTTATCATTGACCAAATTAGAAAACAACCAGAGGGAAGCTTGTCGTATGAAGTGCATATTGATGACATGATTAGAGGGAGTGGTTATGACCCTAAGTCACAAGCTGTTGCACTTTGGTCTTTGGCCCTAAGAACTCAAAAACCATCTCTAGTAAGCATTGAAGACAAAATGGAAGGTAACAAGATTGTCTGGACCGTCCAAAATACCACTGATCTAGAAGTGTCGAAGGAAGTAACCCATTTGGCTCACCTCAATGAAGCTAAAACTATTCAATTGTCTAAGAGGTATAATAAGTTGTTTGAGAACTCAATGAGGGTTGCAAAGGATAGGGATTTAAAACTTATGTTGATCAAGAAAATGGATGGTGAATTGGAGGAATTAAGGGAAAAACTTGATGAAGCAGTTAAAATAGTGCCTCCCCTACCTTTGCAAATTGAGGCCCCTCCTCAGCCTGAGGCTGAGGTCCCTAACCATCTTGTGGAAGATCTAAATAAAATCAGACTAGAAGCAGCCCTGGAAACTATGACTAGTGTTGTGCAACATAGGCAGAACAAGATAAAAGAAAAGATGGAATCAGTCCATCAGTCGGTTATCATGTTGCATAAGACAAATGATAAAGTGAATGAGTGACTGGCTACTTTGGAGCCACTTCACAACATTTGGTCTGGGAGGAGCTTGTTGTTTGATAAATTAGATGCTCTACAGGAAAGTAGGCCTGATATTCCTGAAGTAGTAACTGAGGTTTATGAAAAGATTGGGTTGGTTATTTATGTTTCAAAGTTTTTCAAGGGAAAGTCCAATCAAGTGAGGGCCAAGTTGGCTATTTTTTATAAGGACTATAGTAAGTTTTTACCTTCTATTTTTGCAAATGATGGAAGTGTAGTTAGTTTGGATGAATGGAAGACATCAATGGATTAGTTGGTGATTAGGCAAGAGGCTCTCCTCAATGGTGATAATGTTTTAGATATGGATGGGTGCAATGGAATAATTGACAGTTTGTTCAAAGTTGAAGGTGATTGCACATGATTTGTTGTAGAGGTTAAAGCTATAACTAATTCAAAGTGGGACCTACATATCAAATCATTATAGGAGCTGCAGGGTTACAATTGGCCATTTGATGATGATGTGATAGCTTGGGGCAAAATGGCAAAGAAAAAGAAGAAGAAGCCAGTTGTCCAAGAGCTAGAGGCAGAGGAAGAGGAGTAGAATACACATGGCACCTAATCCAGAATTTGAGGGAGAGCATGTTTCAAAAATAGGATGATGTAAGTTATCCTGTAATGGTGATCATCATTCATGCTACAAATCAAAGTAACTACTCTAAAATATCCTCAGACAAAGGTGCCACTTGTAAAGTTGTTAGTAGTTGTAAACTACTTTCTGTTGTTCCAGTCGATGTCTTTAGTTTGTACTTTTTGTCTATTGTGCAAGTCATTTTCCCAACCATCTGAAGCTTGTTGCATCCTTTTGAGGATTCCAAGATGGTTGTGGGTATATAGCAATTTTTTCTCTTTTGTAAAGGGGGTTGAAGTTTTTTGTAAAGAAGACTAAATATAGATCCCGACTTTCTTTGATGTTTGTCTAAAATTGTAATAGATACAACTAAAAATTAATACAAATATACTGAAGTTTCGTTGCCATTTCTGGTTGTCTTTGTGTATGGATGCTTTGACTTTCTTATGCATTAATTAGTAAGGCTAGTTTAATGCATTGTTCACAAGGTGAATATAGGGGCTGAACTCGAGTTTCTCTCAAGGAGAGAGTAAAACCTTCAGGGAGGTCTCTAGGATTTGAAAGTCAATACATGAATCTAATGACAGGGTTGGGAATTGGGAGAATGAATTGTTAGGAAATTTATTTGAATTTCAGTATCTTTATGTTAATAGGATTTTGTAGATGTTTAATTTTGACTCTAACCCAATGGATAGGGCACTAGTTTAGTTTGATTTGCATCTATTCACCATCATTTGATCAAGAAATTATATGCATTTACTTTTATTTGTATGTTGTGAGCTGCATTGGTTATGTCAAGTACATAGATCAATTTTATTATGCTTTATAGAAGCATTTGAAAGGTAAACCCACCTGAGTTTTATACTCAAAGTGAAGAAGGCCCAAAGCCTTAGTACCTTAGCATTTAAATTTTGCTAGATGCAGCTGTTGGGAATGCATGAGTCACAAGTTCAATAAATTTATGAATATTTCAACCATCTGCATATTTAAGTGCTAACATGGTGAAGGACTAGCTGAAGTAGGCATTATAGCGTATAAAGGCTTAGGCTCTTTAGGTTTAGCATTATTGAAAGTATTTGTAGCCAAGTGAAGGTTAGCTTGAGTTTCTTTAAGAGGTAGCACTTGAGGATAACTATAGGGAACTGCATGAAAAGTATTAGGATCTTTGTTGGATGAAGGATTTGTGAAAGATTTGAAAGACTTGGAAGCTTTAGGAGATGTATGGGTATTGGAGGAAGTAGGAGGTGGAAGGGAACCATCACAAGACAAAGATCCATCATTAACATAATCTTGCTTGAGAGTGTAGTCTTTATTTTCAACATGAGAGTTCTTAGAGGAGAGATTCTTATATTATTTATGTTTATAATCAGCGCGGTAAGCTTTTCCTTCCTCAACTGAAGTAGATGTATCATCTAGGTATTGTTCACATAAATCATCAAAGTCTCTTTCAAAATTAGAATCATATGGATCACCATCACGATCTATCTAATGTGATGACCCATTTCCAGTAAGCACAAGCACACGACTAGGAGGACTCTTAGGAATATAGGTGTCATAGGTATCACTACATTGTCCATCATCATAGTCATCAAAGATGGGTGTGTCACTCTTCATGGAAGAGGTATCGCAAGGACTATAATATTGCTCATCATGGTATGTCTTGAGACGAGGAGTAAGACTCTTGGGAGAAGTAGAAGAGGAACGAGATCATGAAGAAGAGGAAAGTGAAGACCTAGTGGAGGAAGAAGACTGGGATAATGAGGAATATGAATAATATCTAGAATAGTCATGGTAAGACTTAGAAGATGAAGAATGTTTGGAAGAAGAAGGTCATGATAGGATCATGTCCATGACCCTAGCAAAGGCGTTTGATTTAATCAATTTTTCTTTTATTTTTGTCTTAATTTTATCACCTGTGCCATTTCTAGAAGGAATATTGGAGGAGCAAAACCCGTAGAATTGAGCAATGAGTTTGAGATCATCTATTTTTAAGAGAGGCTCCATAACAAGATAGTTGAGATTCATGGTTCTAGAAGAGGAGGCATCAAGCATGGAAGTGATAGAAGAGATGAATAGAAGAAGATAGACTAGATAATAAGAGGAAAAGAATCAAGAAGATGTGAAGAGTTTAGGAAGAAGAGGAAGAAGCATGAAGGAAGAAGAGAAAGGATGGAAATGGGAGACTAGGAAGACATGGGAGATGTGGAAGAAAGAAGACCAAGAGTAATTTTGTGCAACTCGATACCATTTAAGTTCATTTGGATGTTGAGAAACATGTCATAGCACTTAAGATCTAGCTTGGACCGACCAAGGAAGACTAGAAATGATGCGAATCAGCTTCAGATTGTAGACAACAGTAAGACAAGAAGATGACTCTGTGTGATGGTTCGCAGGGTAGAAGGATGATACAATTTTCCCAGATGATATTTCACACAAAGCAGTGTGATACTTTCCAGGCAATTGATGGGATAATATCCAGGTAGGTGGTGTGATAGTTGTTCAGTATCATATGATATTTGACCAGTGATTGTGTAAATCTCAGTTTTGAAGGCAATTTGACTAAAGTTGCAATTTGATGATTTCAATTTCTCAATTCAGAACGTGATAATAGTAGAAAATAGATAGGTTTGCAAACAGTAAGTGATCAAACATGTCATAAAACACTTGAACAAGGGCAAAGGCAACCTTGTCAAGACATGTACTTGGGATACCAAAACAAAAAAAGAATCCTATGAACACTACCATGATATTTTATGTTCAAGAACATTTACACGGGTAGATCACAATGAAGACAATTCAAGCACTTGCTAGCCTAGAAAGACAAAGGCTCAATACTCAACAACTTGGCCCACACTTGATGTCCAATTGCCTCACACAAATTGGTTGCCCACAATAGATGTTGGCATTGTCGTGGAAGTGCCAATGACACAACCAAAGGAACACAGATGGTGAGTAAAATCTTGGGGTGATCCGGGTTAGTCCACTAGGATCGATCTTTGCACCAAGATGTTGAGCGGCAAAATTGGGTAGCTTCTATCTAAGGTTCGTAATAAGGGCTTCTATTCGCAATGCCCCTCTTGCTCCCCAAAGGGACTCCTTACCTTGCCGCAAGTAATGGACCTCGCGGCCACAAGAGTACCTTAAGCATTCTTGCTTAGCATTTTCCTCATGGTCACAATCCCACAAGTACTCACACTAAGCGAAGACAAGTACTACATCTACCAAGGTTTTGTGTCCTTGATAGTCTTGAGTTTATAGTGGGTTGGAATAGCTAGGTATTAGCTTGTCCCCACTTGGGTCGTTCCTCTTGATTGCTCAAGAGAAGGCCCGCTAAAGGATTCTAAACTAAACAAGAAGTGGATCAACCTTTGAGGGTCAGAATTTTTGGTTCACCACAAGGGTGAAGAGCATACTCTCCTATCTCAAAAATCTTTTCCAAACACACCAAGAAATGTTCAATTAGCCCTCTTTCTTTTGAAATCTAAAGATGGGTCAAGATTTCTGGTTCACCACAAGGGTGAAGAGCATACTCTCCTACCACCAAAAGACTATAATAACAAGATATTAAGTGCCTAATAAAAAATGAACTAGTATATGCCACACTTAAAAAAAATGAAAGCCAAGAACAAGCACTTGATTGTTTTTATGCTTTGGGCAGCCCTACAAGAAAGGTTAGTAGCCCTTGCACATTTGAAGCTTTGACATGCATTCTTTTAGAAAATAATGCATGCAACTAGGGCACACCTACAAACACAACTTGTTAGGCCCACAAAGGTTAGTACAGTAAAAACCAAGTATAATCTGAAAATGAATCTTTGTCCTAACATGACAAGTCAAAACCAGCAAGCAAACAAATCCAAATCTTACAAAGAAAGAACTGAAATTAGTCACTGCCAGGCTTGGGTGACAGTTCTGTTAGTAGAAGTTTCGTATGATACTTTTCAATATAGTGGTGTTATACTTTTGTTCTGTATGACAGTTCACACTGTATCCAGGTGACAGAGTACTGTATGGCTGCGCGACAAATTCCTATATGGTTGCGTGATACTTTTACTGGAAAAGTATCACACGCGTATGTAAAGAACTATCGTACGATACTGGAAGACTGTCTTATGATACTCTGCTAGAAAAATAGAAAAATAGCCGGAACAACAAGATAATAGTGATGAAAAAATTAGCAGAAATGCAAGGAAATAAAGGCAAAATAGAATTGTTCTGCCCAACAGTGGGCGCAAAAAATGTACACTCAAAATGTGCACTTCTCTAAGTCATTACTTCCAAGGGCATCCATGGATTTGAAACCTTGAGAAAGTGACCTAGAGCTCCCTAGGCATGGAGTGCAAGGGTGTTTGGAGGGCTCTCAACTAGAGCTATTAAGCATGCAACCTTGCTAGTAAACCATGCAATGGGAGATTCAAAGAGACAAGGGAAAGAATGCTAATATCTTCAAGAATCACAATGAAAGTTGTAATGCAAACTATGCTAGAATGAGAATGCAAAAATGCAACTATGCTATGAAAATAAGAGTATTACAAGCCTTTACTAATTAAGCTATGTGAATTAAGCTAGAACATGAAAGGAACTAAGCTAAGAATGCCATGAAAACTAAGCTATAATGCAAGTATGAAGATTAAAATGCAACAAGCTCTCCAAAGCTCCAAAGTCACCAAGAAAACTTGCAGCACAACATTAGCATCAAGAGTGGGATGTTTTGAATGAGAAAAGAGCTCTCCTTTTAAAGATAAATGGACCATAGAGATTAAGAGGCAAAAGATTTGATCAAGGGTGGAGTTTGAAAGTGGGAGCAATCCATGTGCACAAGTCTCCTCCAATGAGAAATAAGTGTTGACTTTTGTGCCCCATGTGAGACAAAAAGGCCTTTTCTTCTTTTTATAAAATAGGAATAATGCTTTATTTGTGCAACTTAGGATAAGAGGAAAGTGGGGGCTTTTTATTTAATAAAAGGGAAGGGAAATCCTCTTAATTAAATAAAGACTTAGGATAAAATGGTTAATCCATAGAATATAATCGAATAAATGATAGAATTAGGATTTGATCAAGGAAATTGATTTAATTGAAAATATTGCAAAGCATTGATTCAAGAAATTGATAAATTGAAGAATGGGGCCCAAAGTCTAGGCAACCATTTTATGGTGCATACACTCTCAATCTATTATTATTGAAATACATGAAGATCTTATACCCAGTTGTGTTTGGGTAGACAACATCCCTGCAGAATGCATAAGGGTTCCTCCATTCATAAACGTTAGCTAATTGCAAATTTGAGGTTCCAGGCAACAATTTCATCCATTCTTCAGCCTCTATGTTTGGCCTCTTTGTTCTTGAATGCACACTCTTTGCTGGTACTACAACAACCACGGGAGATCCTTGTTCTGCCATTATTTATGTATACTAAACTCTAAGCTCCTTTTCTACACTTAAAGATTTCAACTCTATGTTTCTCTTTGACTCTGAAAATTATGGATGCTCTGTGAACTATCTTTAATAACTAATAAGAAACTCACAACCAACCACTAGGTCACCTACTCTATTAAATATTAAAATCTCATCAAGCGCACATGCATGAAATTAGTAATTACCTTTTTCAGAAAATTGTCAACTGTCACTTCCAGCATAGATTTGGTGGCGATTCGAGAGAAAATAATTGGCTTGGTGCCAAAGTTACACTAACGGTACATCTAACCCTATCTCAACTTTTCTACCTACAAATCAGGGGCCTTGGCCCTTTGAATTTGAAATCCTAAACTTATGACACTTGCAAAGTCACGCAACACCTTTTCAGAACTTTGGGAGTGTTAAACTGACCAGGGAAAAGAAACCTTGAGATGTTATGACACAACCTGGCATGACTTCTGCTATACTAGTAACTGAACGGTTGTGGTTTCCCCAAAAGGAGAAGCGACAAGCTTCCAACCATTTCCAAAACCAAAATGAAAAGTATATTCGTATTTACAAATTATAAGTAACAAAAATTATCCTAAGATCCTTTCAAAGGAAATTAGAAAAGCCTAGTCCAGCTCCTACATATTCTAATACTAATAGTAATTTGTTATAGTATAATAATATCCACAAAGAAAAAGATCAGTCGATGCGAAGACCAGAAAATAACTGGATCTCCTCCTGGAACCCCTCCTGGTCGAAGCCATGATCCTCAAAAAAAGTGCACATCTCTGCCTTGTCATGTTCTACTTCGAGTTCGAACATGTCGCTTTGGTATCCAACATAACTGGTAGGATGATCCCATGTTGCAGACATAAGATGACTGAGGACATCCTGCTGAATCTCCTCCTCCATATCTAAATTTAGTTGGATAACAGGTTCTGGATTCTTATTTGATGATCCCTCAACTACTAGAAGACCCATTATGTCATCCAAAATTAGAAATTTAGAAAGCGCCATGTGTTCAATGTTCTACTATTCCACTACCGAGGAGTATATAAAGAAATTAATCACCAACTTGCTCGCAATAAATTTTGAAGGAATTTTTCACGTAAGGTGGCTTTCCTTGGAAAAGGAAAATAATGAATATCGATAAAGAAAAATTGTAGATCCCACATCCAACACTTGTATCCTATGTAAGTTGGCTCTGAATTTGAAAAGAAAAATAATGAATCTTAATGAATCACAACTCATATCCCATACAAATTACCCCTTTTAATGTCTAATCAAAATCTTGGCATGGATTATGTACTACTGAAGTTACACAGACTGCTAGCGTGACCTCGGAACCACCATATCCTAGCTGCGATTTTAAATTTTTAACTGGCAACTTGGCAGTCAAATTAAATTTTGAAGGAATGTTTCACATAAGGTGACTTGGTTCCGAAAAGAAAAATAATGAATGTTGATGAATCACTGCTCATATCTCATACAAATTATCCTTTTTAATGCCTAATCAAAATCCTGGCCTGGATTATGTACACTACTGAATAATTTGAAATCATTGATAAGTCTCATTAATGTCCCTAATTGCACTTCAATCTTCACTTTCGCAAAGTAACGCAGACTGCCAGTGTGACCTCAGACCCCGTATATCGTAGCTGCGATTATAACTTCTGAAGTCACGCACATTGTCAACCTGACCTTTGCATATCTTTGTGGCCTTCAATTCCAAACTGCCAACATAACCACCGAAGTCACGCACGTCGTCAACTTGACTAGTGGCCATTACGTATCTTCATAACTGTCAGCATCGACCCTTCTTTTAGCGTGTCAAAGCTACACACACTATCACCAGTCACCACAAACTGACTTGACCTTTGCGTATCTTTGTAACTATCAGAATTGACCTTCAATTTAACCTGTCAAAGCTACGCAAACTGTCAAACACAAACTTACTTGACCTTTGCGTATCTTCGTGGCCTACAACTCTAAATCGCCAACATAATAGCCAAAGTCATGCACACTGTCAACATGACCATTGCGTATCTTCGTAATCGTCAGCTCCAACCCTCCTTTTAGCATTTTGAAGCTACGCAAATTGTCACCACAAACTGGTCATCAGTAAATGACATGTAGCACCCAACTTGTCTTCGTCTGCATACTCGGCTTAGCTCTGTGTGGTTAAGTTTTGGTCTTAGTCCTATCACTATGTTTTGAATATTCGCCAATATATATATTTTTATACTATATATACTATTTTTTATTCGCCAATATATATTTTGGTTGAAACAAAAACACAATTTGCCAAGATTTTCCACATAGTTTCAGGGAGCATGAATGATTCACCAATTGAGATTATTATTTTTTCTTTGAAAACTAAAATTTTTCGCCAATCAAATAGTAGCACTTTATAACCTCATGGAATATAATGAGGATCACTAGATTATATTTTAAATCAATAATGGAAACTAAATATTGGTGATACAACCCTACCGTAACTAATAATTATGATACATTATTGGTGAATTAATTTAGATTTGTACAATAACTTATAAAATTTGAGAAAATCAAATCTAATCATGTAGCAAATATTGTGTTGAATCTTTAAGTTTAAATTTTTTAATAAAATAAATTATTTGGTGATTTAAATATTCCTAAATAGAATTTTGTAAAAATGTGGCTATTTAGGTTTCCTTAAATCTTAAATTATTAGCCAAATTTGGATTCTCAAATATTAAAAATTAGCGAATTGGTGAATATTAGCCACTAAAAAAATCAATGCCTACAAAAATGGTGAGTGCTTGAAGACGAAACACAATCCAATGCCTACAAACAACATTTCTTCCCTTGGGAAGAAGATAAACCAAGTATAAATGCAGGAATGCTTCCCATTCTGGATAGGAATTAGGAAGTAGAATCCAAATTAAATATGATGATGTTGTCTCTAAAATATGCTCATGTGTTGCCATATCCTTGGATGATGAATATGCCACAAGCCAATCAGTGACATACCCAATCACAATAGAAGGTGACAAACAAGGAACCAATGGAAATTGATGGTGAACAAGCTCTAAAGACAAAGATAAAGTGACAACATTGTTTCCACAACTATCATCAAATAGGATAGATGTCTCTAAAAAATTGAATGGGAGTCTCCAAGCTTGAAGAATTCATCACATAACCATGATCAACCTGAACCGAGTAATGTGACATATCAAGTGAAAAAAGAGACTCTTGAATGTCAATCTCTAAAGACAATGAAGAAAATTCTACAACTCTGATGAAGTTGTCATCAAAGAGAAGAGAAACCCCCTCAAATGTGTCTCCAAAATTTGAAATGTGAGACTTCACAAACAATGAACCAATGTCTGGCAAATAGGAATCCCAATCACGAAGACAAATAGAGATCTATTGCAATGACTCATTGGAATCACCAAAAAGAGATGAATGTGTGATCTCATCTGGAGAATTAGGATTTGCAGGTGGAGTCACTAGATCATCCTTACTTTCAAGTAATGCATTATATTCAATCTCCTCTAAGGTTACATCATTATAGGGAATTTTATTTGCATCATCAAGTGGAAGGAGACAATCTGCAATAGGATCATTTGGGAATGGAGGAACATGCAGATATCCAAAATTCTTTCAAACAATTATCCAAACTATGATTGGGCATTGAATACTTATGATATTGGAGTAGATATCATGATAGAAACCCAAACCAAGACTCAAACCAATCAAACCTCTAATATGACCATTCTTATCTTCCTAAACTATTTTCTTCCACTTTGTCTTTGGCTCGAGTATGAGTCCATAAATATGAGGCAATAGATTAATCCATCTACAATGTATGATGATTCATTTTTCCCATGACTCATAATTACCCATATTCAAAGTTATTACAACAAGATGTGTTCCATATCTCATGATTACATGAATGAACACTTCTCACATTACAAATTGAGATTAATAATTGATTACCCCTCACAATATGCTTTGCAAAATAAGACAAAATTAACTTTTGATTTCAATGATGACAACTACCCAAAATAGGCTATAGAAGACTTGAATGAACAATACATAAGATCCCACAAAGATCCAAGAAAATACAAGTGCCAAATTAGGCCAAAATAGACAAAATACTAAAAGTGATATTTTCACTCATAATGGCTACAAATTGATAGAAAATATAGAAAGTAGAAAAAAATTATGCATTTTTTAAAAAATGGCACCTAAAAATGTGTTTGTATGAGCCTGAACAGAGCCCTAGAAGTTGCAAAAATCAAGATTGGACATGTACAATCATGAAAAACTACAATTTTTGATCTATCTGGCCAAAAAAATCAAAAAATAATGCCACCACTGAAAGGTTCAAGAAATTCTACCCCAAATAAAAAAATTGCTTGAAAAAAAGAGTCAAAATGAGAAAGATATGAGCCTCTAAAGTTTTTTAGTAAAATCAAAATACTCAATGGTGAAGGGGGAGAAATTTCAAACCTTGCTAACATCAGTAAATAGTTTGATTAAATTTAACGGTCATATGGTCATCACAGTAAATAGCCAATTACCCATATGGTGATGTCTAAACGCTCGTCAAAGTTATGCTAATGGAAGATGATGTCATCATTGACTGTACATTGATTGTGCTATGACTATTGACTGGGTAGATAAACGATTAGTGATGTGGGAGTGTCAAATTTTTCCATGTGGTAGCTCTATGGTTGGGAGACAACGAGACATGGCTTCAGGTGATGTATAGGTGATAGTTGACTATATTTCATGTGGCCTGAGTGAGCAATTTACTAGGCATCGCGTGCCACCATATGTGTGCGGGAGTCACTAGTGGAAGAAACGAAAGGGGATAAGTGTAGGGAGGCGCAGAGGGAGGCATTGCTAGTGGAAGGGTCATGGGGATTATTGTCCCACATTCACTGGGAAATGGACCATTGCCTTCTTTTTATACAACAAACCATTATAGCTCATATACATGCGATGCACCAATTTTGTACTTGATACTCTCGATTGTTAAGAAATTATCTATGGTCTATTGTGGTTATTTGAACATTGCCACAGACTACGAGACATGAAAATTGTATTGTGTAGAAACAAATAGGGGTATGAGCTGGACCTTGCCCCAAAAAAAACTCTATGAAAAAAAATAAAAAATCGTAGAAAAAAATATATTATTATTTTTATTATAAAAATCATACCGAGATGTGTAGGTGGGTCGTATAGCCTACTTCTGCAAAAAAAATCTATAGATTTGACTTTTACTTAATATAGGCAAATTTATAGTTGATTTTCACTGAAACAACCTCCCGAATGTAATGGTGATGCCTAAATAGCCTTATTATGCACCCACAATTGAATCAATCCAAAATCACATTTCTTCAGGAGTCTTCACACCTTGAGAGCTCTGATACCATGGTAGATTTTTAGGTGACTATTTAACACCCTAGGATCAAATGAAAGACCAAGATAACTTTCACAAGAGAATGGCAAGACAATTGCAATAAAATGCAAGAATGATATTATTGCTAATAGACACCATTGGATTACAATACCATAACTGATGAATTGAGTTGATTCAATTGGAATTATTTACAATATAGATGTGCTGCTTATATAGGCAAGGCAATAAGAGACCATGATAAGGAGGAGCTAAGCTATCACCCACACAAGGTGGAATCACATGCCCACCAAAGGTGGATCATCCTCCATTATGCAGTGAATTATGTGCAACATGTGGAGGATGATAATGTGATGTGTGCACTAAAGGTGTCTCACACAAAAATTGGAATGTGATAACAACTATCACCGCCTAAAGTGAAATTTTTCCTACACCATGTGCTAATATAGGTGCAGACTCCTAGGTTTCTCGTATGAAAACAACTATGCAATGCACTATCCTAAGTTCTGTAAAGTGTAATTAATGAACATTTAATTACACCAACATAGCCAACTAGGTGATTTAGTGGAAGAATAAGAATCACAATTTTTTGAAAGGCAATATAACTAGACCATGAGTTGTTAAGAGACTAGTGATCTAGACCATTATTAGACCATAGACTTTTACACTTTGTATTATGAATTTCTAGCAAGAACCACAATCTAACCATAAGTTACAAGAAATCAATAACTTGCATTCTAATTAAGGGTTTTCAAAGAAACACATGGTCCAACTTGGTATAAGATTGTGGGGTTTTTGAAATTTTACAATCTGCAACACTATAAAATGAAATTATTTTCTAAAAATGTAAGCACTTAAAATCTACCTTAACAATATATTTTTCACTTTAGCTACAATGTTTAAAAGATGTATTAAGTGCCAAAGTTTAATAAATTTCATTCATTTATTGAATAATCATCATTTTCATAAAATATACAAGTTCTTTTGTGTTTAATTTTGTTTCATAAACACAAAATTAAAGTCAAACGCATGAACCATCTACATTGACATGCCTCTCTAAGTTTTCACAAAAGTAGTACAAAACATCTAGTTTCATCAATAAAAACCTTAAAATTTATATCTTGAACTCACTATATACTTTTCCTTTTCGATGTTTGCAATTTACATAGAGGACAAAAATTACAAGCCTTCCAAAAACAAGATCCTTCAAGTGACCAAAGAAAAAGCTTCAAGCTCATCAAGAGCACTGTAATTGCCACTTTTCGAGTAGGACTCAACCATTGACCTCATAAATAGGAGGATTATACAAGGATCATAATTCACATGCACTTTAACAATGAGCCAACTAATGGTTTTATGATAGGGAAAAGGAGGGTAGTTGCCGTTAAAGAGAATGTGTTGCCAAGGTTCATTGTGATACCTCATATTTAAATATTTTATTTTCAAGGTTAATTAGGCACATAAACATACAACACACTTTAATTCTCTTTAATCAAATATTAGAAACACAATTCATATCTATAAGAGACTAATGATTTTATTCAAATTGATATCCTACTATAGACAATAAACAATAGCAGTAGTGCAACAAATTCTAGAAACTATTCTAAGCAAACCACTTGAAAACTAGAAATTAAGAAACATTGCAAATGTTAGAATCATTTCATATTTGAAAAACGATTACTACAACACCTAGAGTTGGTCAAAATCACTCCTACAATATCAAACCAAAACTTGACAATAAAAAACACACAAAAATGCACTTGGAAGGGAAAACAACAACATATAACCCTTTAAAAATTAACCAAACTACAATGACTAGTACCTACAATCAAAACATGAAAACAACCACAATCATCTAAACCCTTCAACACCAATACAATCCTTTAATGTAATTTTCTTCCACAAACCTCCACTCCAATAGGCTTTCATTTGAGTGTTTTCATTTATATATTAATATTTTTCAAAAGTAAAATTGCTTAAATAATTTTTAAATAAAAATTATTATTTTTATTTTTATTTGTGTGTTAATTAAAATGGCCTTAAATAAAAAGTAGCATATTTCTTTTGGAAAAGCCTATGTAAACATAGCAAGAGATATTCTTGCAATGCCTATTCCACTTTAATCACAATTTTCAACACAAAAAGTTGATATCACATAATGTCTCATAGATATGTTAGTAACATCTCCAAAAACATTAAATTTTAATAACCACTAAAGTATTAATGGAGCACCATGTAATGAACCCAACTGGCTCTCTATTGTAAATTGATTTTTTCCTCATTCTTAATTGCAAGATGCTTTTTGAGAAATTTCAAAACAATATAAATATCTCATAAATTCTCTCAACATGAACATTAAACAACAACAATTTAAATAAATTTTAGATGTTCACCAGAAATAGACTTTGTTATCCGTACTTGAATTAAATATAAATTATTACAAGATAACAATTCTGAAAGAGCACCTTATACTAGCGTAACTATTTGATTGAGCAGTTCACAGCCAAGAGGAAAATTCATTGTCTTGTATTATTGGTGCCAATCCTTTATCGTTTCCCCTGTTAATGGATCCTCAAACAAATAACACCACTGTTAAATGCAATTTCACAGCCAAGAACTCAACGCAAGTCTGAAAAAAACCTTGAACACTGCATACTGATTTTGAATCGTAGACACCATACAAGATTATTCTCCAACTATCCACAGTAGATTCTAGGAATACCGTAACCTCCCAGCAATGTAAAGGAAACGCTGAAGTTATATTTGCAAACACTAATAATAATCACAGCTCCCAGCTGTAACCGTACAAACTTCACTCTTCAACACTTCTTGAGCAATTTCTTCACAATTCAAACAAGGAAAATCTAATTCAAATCTAATTCAACCAAGCTCTGTAATTCCAACCAAGAATTTGATGTTCTCTCCAAGCATGAAGACCAAATATTCAAACCCTAGCCCACTCCAAGAATTTTGAAATTCTTCTGTAAGCTCAAATTGAACTTCTGAATGAAGCCCACACTGTAGCAAATCTCAATGTTTATTTCAACACCTCAAATGCTTGTAAAAACTTTGAAGAATTCACAATTCTCCAAGTCTGAAATTTTGAAACCCTTGTTCCAAATTTCTCTTCACACAAATCAATAATATCAAATGCACAATAGAATGAATGAAATGAAATCTCAATCCCCTTTTATAATATTCAATTTTCATTTGTCTTCATCTCCTTTAATTTACTTTAATTTCATTTCTCATAAAGCAGCTTTATGTTATAATTTAAAGATGACATATAATAAAGTCACTTTATTAATTTAAACTCCCCCATTGCTCCAAAAATGATATTTTCATTAATATAATGATATTCCCTATTTTATGTGCTCAATATTTAAAACTTATCAACCCGGTTCCAACAAGCTATAACACCAAGGTGTCCAATATGCAATCCCAATAAAAATGGCAACCTTAGCCAGTTTAATTAAATAATAATCATAATTCACCCATCTTGCGAAAATGACTGAAGAAGCATTAGAATCAAAATCTAATAGCATAGGCGTGATCCTGATGAAGAAAGATGATGAATGAACCTAATGAGGTGACTTACTAAAAATAGACGTTCCCTCCAAGATTCTTGGAGCCCAAACCAGAAGCCAAAAATATAAACAGAGAGCATCATTGAACTCCTCTAACTCACCTGAGCTCATCAAAACCATCCCTTGACTTACTATAAATAGAAAGTCCCACCAAATAGAGCCATAACCCTCAACAAGGTCCTCTAAACACCAATATTAGCCTACAAGGACCCGATAATAGGCTAAATCCAATAACTCTGATGCTCGCTTAGAATGGGGACATTACAGTCCTCCCTCCTTGAAATTGCTTGTCCCCAAGCAATCTCAGAAAATAAAACATAGAAGTCCACCTGGATCCCAAGGATAAAATGGAGTAATGTCCCTATCATCACCACACTCCAGCAAAAATAATTCCAACATCAACAGTACCAACTGCATCGTCTGAGAAACTGAACTCAACACTCAAACTGATGATGCTAGGACATGAGCATCACATGGGAGTAACTCAACCGTGAGTAACTTACACAGAATCAACTCAACCGACAAACTGGACTTGCCCCCAGTCTATGTGCCAACTAAACTATCATACCAATCATCAAATAGATGCACTGATGAACTCTGCAACTGGTAGATATCCTGAACATGAGGATCAAAAGTGAAACTAAATGCACTCCTCACTATGTACACCTTTGTAAACTGCTCAGTAAAAACTGATTGGCATCCTATAAAATCTGTCTGATAACCCGGTGTACTGAAAGAATCCCAATCATCGTCATCATCCTTACTCGTCACCTGAAAGGGATCATCGCTGAACTCAAACAACGGATTGTCATAAGTCATAACGACATCCACATCAAATAAGGGATTGTTCACAAAGTGAACTGCTCTCATCGATTGATCTAAGCTAAAAATATGTGAACTGCGAGAGACATGAAGTGTAATCTGCTCTACCTAAATGGACTCATGTCTCTGAGAATCCTCACTATCTGCAATAAGTCTTCGTAAACTATGATCCTGAGACCTATCATCAACCAATGACAACTCTAAGTCATCTCCTAAAGTCTGATATGACAAACCAGACTCATCACAACATGCATTGTCTTCAAAAATATCATCGGTAGTGTCCACATAACCAATGCCAATCTCATCAACCTGTAAAACCTCTGATATATCATGTTGCTACCAACATGACTCACTATTGTCATAGAAATCAGAATTAGAAGAACTCGCATTTTGCCTGCAATCTTGAAAACTAACATTCTCATCATGCGAGTCAAAACCCATAGTGATATCCACAACATCTTCTACACTTGCCCTGTCATCAACGACATCAATAGGCTCAAACATAGGACTGTTTTCATAAAAATTAGAACTTATATCATTAGTAATTTCATTGCTACTAGTTGATGTAGGGTTGCAATCAATGGTGCTATCATGTCATCAACGTTCTCATGATCATGAGTTCCTGTCACATGGAAATAATGAGACTCAATGCAACTGCCCTCAAGCAAGTCTGTCATAACCACATGCTCCTGGGAAGAGCCTCCATCATCATGCATATAGGGACTAGTAACTACCTCGGTGAGAAAAGGTTCCACTACCTGATGGTTGCTGGCCGCGGAAGCTACACCTGTACAATCCTCCTAGTTCTCTTCCTTTTTTCTCTGTGAGGAAGATCTTTTAAAAATGGAAACCATATACCTTGCCACATTGTCTATGGTTGATAGATTTGAAAGCAAAGCACTCATCCTTCCCTGATTTTGTCTAAGCTTTTCCATACTTTCCATCATGGCATTTGTTTGCTTCCTGAGATTAACCATGCTATTCAACTGCTTTCCCTGTTTACTACCCTCTGGTGGGGGTGAAGCTCTACCCCTGCGGACATAATGCATACCAGGCACAAACATGTTTGCCATAGCTAAGCCCTCATAACCTCCAGGCTGGAAAGATCAAAGCTCTAATACCAATGTAATGAACCCAACTAGCTCTCTATTGTAAATTGATTTTTTGCTCATTCTTAATTGCAAGATATTTTTTGAGAAATTTCAAAACAATATAAATATCTCATAAATTCTCTCAACATGAACATTAAACAACAACAATTTAAATAAACTTTAGATGTTCACCAGAAATAGACTTTGTTATCCGTACTTGAATTAAATATAAATTATTACAAGATAACAATTCTGAAAGAGCACCTTATACTAGCGTAGCTATTTGATTGAGTAGTTCGTAGCCAAGAGGAAAATTCATTGTCTTGTATTATTGGCGCCAACCCTTTATCGTTTCCCCTATTAATGGATCCTCAAACAAATAACACCATTGTTAAATGCAATTTCGCAGCCAAGAACTCAACGCAACTCTGAAAAAAACCTTGAACGCTGCATACTGATTTTGAATCGTAGCCACCATACAAGATTATTCTCCAACTATCCACAACAGATTCCAGTAATACCGTAACCTCCCAACAATGTAAAGGAAATGATGAAGTTATATTTGCAAACACTAATAATAATCGCAGCTCCCAGTTGTAACTGTATAGACTCCACTCTGGAAAATCTAATTCAACCAAGCTCTATAATTCCAACCAAGAATTTGATGTTCTCTCCAAGCATGAAGACCAAATATTCAAACCCTAGCCCACTCCAAAAATTTTGAAATTCTCCTATAAGCTCAAATTGAACTTCTGAATGAAGCCCACACTGTAGCAAATCTCAATGTTTATTTCAACACCTCAAATGCTTGTAAAAACTTTGAAGAATTCACAATTCTCCAAGTCTGAAATTTTGAAACCCTTGTTCCAAATTTCTCTTCACACAAATCAATAATATCAAATGCACAATAGAATGAATGAAATGAAATCTCAATCCCCTTTTATAATATTCAATTTTCATTTGTCTTCATCTCCTTTAATTTACTTTAATTTCATTTCTCATAAAGCAGCTTTATGTTATAATTTAAAGATGACATATAAAAAAGTCACTTTATTAATTTAAACTCCCCCATTGTTCCAAAAATGATCTTTTCATTAATATAATGATATCCCGACACATAGGGTCCCTGTTTTATGTGCTCAATATTTAAAACTTATCAACCCGGTTCCAACGAGCTATAACACCAAGGTGTCCAATATGCAATCTCAAGAAAGATGATGAATGAACCTGATGAGGTGACTTACTAAAAATAGACGCTCCCTCCAAGATTCTTGGAGCCCAAACCGGAAGCCAAAAATATAAACAGAGAGCATCATTGAACTCCTCTAACTCACTTGAGCTCATCGGAACCATCCCTTAACTTACTATAAATAGCAAGTCCCACCAAATAGAGTCATAACCCTCAACAAGGTCCTCTAAACACCAATATTAGCCTACAAGGACCCGGTAATAGGCTAAATCCAATAACTTTGATGCTCGCTCAAAATGGGGACATTACACACCACTTACTATAGACACAATGAAATAAGAAAAGCATAAAAGAGAATGAAATATTAAAAACTAGGACTGAAAGATGTAGGTTTAGAGATAATTATAAATTATATTTTAATATAGAAGCATCCTTATTTCTTATGCTTTTTATTTTCACCCACCAATTTTTTTCATGTAGCTTATCTTCCTTTTGTGTTATATGATTTTTTTTATATATATTATTTCTCATTTATAAACATTGTGTTTATAAAAACATTAATAAAGAAAATAAGAAAAAACAAGAACAAAAAACAAAAAACTACAACTTAGAATTTCATATTAGAAATATATTTAGTACTCGAATTTGAATATTCAATGATTTAAACTATTAAATTCAACTCTTTGAACATAATAAATAATATTTATAATAAGATATCACATTAATTCTTAAAGTAACTTCCTATATTGAAACATTATTTCATCTCATCCACCCTTTTCTCATATATTATCAATTATAATAGATAACATTATAATATAGTACAGTATTAAAATAATATGAATTTAGTTTTACTAAAATGTTGTGCATTGATATCAATATTATGTTTTTTATTCTATTGGTATTTACGAGAGTTAATTGTTTAATTTTGTATTGAAAGAAACAAAATAGGTCAGAATAAAGGGGCTGCTTACAATTGGCTTTGTGCATTTTGACTCTTCTATATAGTTCGCCTGTCTCCAAGGACTCATTTCAGTAGAAGAAATGATTCAAAAAGCTTTAATGGCTCTTGATACAAATTTATGAAAGATTCAAAAAGCTTTAATGTCACTTGATACAAATTTATGACCTTTTAACCTCACTGTGGTGTTCTCAAGTATTTTAAGAGACTCAGAAGGCATCCTTGTGGACTTGTATGAAGCATTAGAACTTAACATACTAAATGTGTACCCTCAGTGACTAGTAAAGTAACAAATTTTAATGGGTTTTCTTTAATGTTTCATTTCTCCTGAAAGACCAAGGGGTCCTCTCTGAAGTGCATTTCGCAGCAAACATTTGTTATTCAGGCCATACGTTCGTAATTTTTGTTTTGGGAGTCACTTTCCAATTACCAACCGTTTTCTTGAAATACAAATTGCCATTTGAAACTCTAACATCTGGATGATGGTTTTTTAACATGCCAATTCGAAAGATTTAACCATCAAACTCTCTTGTGAACACTCTTATGCAACATTTTGCTTACAAACTTCATTCTTACTATGCCAATTCGAAAGATTTAACCATCAAACTCTCTTTTGAACACTCTTATGCAACATTTAGCTTGCAAACTTCATTCTTACTAGGATATAAATAGGATGAGATGTTATGTGCTCTAACTCACCACTAGGCTTCAAACCAAATTGCTAATTAAAACTTAAATTTCAAATATTTCTAGCTTTGTGATTGATATTGACAAGTCAATTGATATCCGATTTAGGAAAAAAACAGTCAGCTGCTCTTGGATGCCAAATACTAATAAGCAAGAATCACCCTTAGTTTTCTTTCAAATTTATACAAATTTTAGTCTGCATCAAAGCAAGTGGAAGACAAATAGAAACAAACAGCTTACTTCAAAAACTTGACACAGATTTACCAAGAAAGCTTTTGTAATTTGTTTAACCTGTGAAATGTTTCATCTTGATCTTTTGCAAAAGCATTAATAAGCCTAATGAGATTGCTGCAAATATTAAGCCTCTATAACAGACCATAGACATTAGTTTAAGTCACTCAAATGTCATAATTATTTATACACATGGCACAGAACCTTATGACCTAGCTTCGAGCAAAGAATTTGCACTTAAAAGAAATGAGCGGATATGGATAACATTTATCCCTTGTTACAAAAGAGTAAATGTTTGGACATGAAGCTCAAAACTCGGCCAAATTTCTCGACTGTCTCAACTAAATTTTCTATAATCAAGTTGCTAATAATTATCATTCATCATACAAGGTACAATGGCAGACCACTTCTAGCTGCCTTGAGTGTGCCTCAACAACTCGCAGATTTCCCAGCTGCTTTTAAATGGTAAGCTCTTACATTGCTGCACTCTACACTCGATTGGTATATTAGGCCAGAAAACTGCTGAACGCAAGATAAGCGCAGAAGATTTTTGTCATGGTTGATACTCCATAAACAAATAGGGGGAACACACAATTAAATCAATATGGCATATCCTGTAACTGATTATTGTGGCCTGCCACCTTCATCCTCCCACACATTTTCCCAGGCAGCACTTGCCCCTTTGGGCCCTTTGGGTTCTTCAATGTAGTAGTTTTCAGGTGTCTCTTGACCAGCAATTGATCTTGATCCAGGCCTGGACATGCCTCTTCGTTTTGTCCGAATTCCAAGCAACCTCAGCACAAACCGAGCAATTTCTCCATACAATACACCTGTACGGTCAAACAACTGCAAGATGTAGTAGAATACAGAGAAACAACAGTCAGGTTTGTTTCTTTACATGACAAGTCACAAAATGATTACCATTTTCAAAATAGACATATAGATATGACCAGAATTACCTGGAGAAGAGCAGTTATAAAAAAATGAAACGCCTGAGTGTTCTCATCAACAAGGATAGCAACTCGACCAAAGAAACTCACAATACCATGCAACTGTATTTTCAAATATTTAGCACAAGTTAGTCATCTCAAACCATGTAAAGATAGAAATTTTGAGAAAAATTTGTATTAGTTGTATATTAAGGGTTCCTGCTCAAGGCACATTAGGCATCATACAATCCATATCCAAGCATACCCACGTCATCTTATGATGGGATACAAACTAGCTAACCCTCAGTCACATACATATCAAAACTTTCTCAATTTCCCACGTCAAAAATTAATTGCCAATAGAGGATCCATTTGGACGGATATCTTAAATTTTATGTACTCAATTTGAAATGGCAAGATATTCTGAATTAAGTAATTAGTTGTATGTTCCTAGTTAGGTTGGACTTCAGAAGAACAGGTGAATTGATCCATGCTAAAAAAAGAATCACAAAGTTTCAGAACATCTTTTTACCAAGATTGCTTCCAAACATAGACTAAACATAAACAGGGTAGCTATTGTGAACCTCTGAAAAGCCTGTGCATTCTTGATAACATCCAAGACATTCTCTCCATTCGCACATCAAATGTGTTCTAAAATTTCAAGTGTATAAATGTGTATTGCTCTCTGTACAGTACCCACAGACACCTTTAAGTTTAAGAACCATTCACGAATAAGTGATCAACAATGGGAGCTAGCTAGATAATAAATATGTTTAAGAAAAGGCAGTTGGTTGTTTAATTTCATTCATTTCAAGAAATACTAATAATTTTCATATCAGAAGCCTGAACTCAATATACAAAATCAGAAGGAAAGACACATGGTAAATAGTAGTCTTACCGCATTCAGCATAGACTGCCAAAAGCTTGGCGGGGATGGAGGTCCACCATATGGATTATTTGGATCTCCATTCCCATTGGCATATGGACCTCCAGGGCCAAGGCCATATCCACCCATTGGCCCTCCCATCCCATTATTGAGCATTCCACCATATCCGTTCTGGCTACCATATCCTCTGTACATATTGTTGCCATAAGGACCACTACTGTATCCACCTATTGCACTTCCATATCCTCCCAATCCACCATATGTATTGTTCGATCCATACATACCAGAAGTATATCCTGAATTGTAAGGTGTCATAGAACCATAGGTAGAATTATAATTAGGCATAGAACGAATCCCTGCAATCAATAAACAAACTCAGCAGATGAAGTGGATTATGTAAACTTTGAGTTTCACAAAAGGAACAGTTATGTTACTCAAAAAACACTAAAACAGCCTTATATCCTTTATAAATGAAGATGTAATGAAATGCAATATTTCTTGCTTTTAAGGATAAGAAATAATGGTACAAATATGTTCCACATTAACCGAGACAAATTAACTTGGCAGCATCAATATATGCATTAGTTGAATTGAAAATAATGAAACCTATGTATACCTCCATAGTTACTTCCATAGCCAACCCCACGATTTTGTTCCCAGGGTCTTACTGGCATAGGTCTACCAATATTACTTCTGTTAGCAACAGACACACTTCTTTCAGTATCCAAATACTTCTCTCCATTTTTTGCATCTTCAGCTGCCTCTATAACAGTTCTTGTGGGACCATTTGAAGGAGGCTTGAATGGAGAAGGACCAGATGAACTTCCACTGCGCTCCCATGGCTTTTGTGGAGGCATATTACCTGTTCATATTGACAAACACCAAGAAACAAATAATATCACAGTTAGCTTCCAGAAGCAGATATTTTCACAATAACTAACCATAGCAGTCTTCAAATTGTTACCACCCAAAAAAGGATATGACCTAAGGAAGACCAGCAGATTCTGTTTCTGGCAGGTGGGGGATGTCCTAACATCTGCTAAGGCCTCAGTAGACTTTCTCAGAAACTGAAAACAAAAGAAAAATGGGGCAAAAAGCGCTAAGCCTAAGGGCCCTAAAAGTTCAAAAAAGAAATCCCTTGTACCGTTAATCAGCCATTCTGCAAAAAATAATTCAGAAGGTAGATTGCTGAATGAAAAACCACCTGTTTCCTCGTATACATTGAAAAAATATTATGTTTGATAAAGATTGACATATCACATATACATATGATGCCTGCAAGATTATTGCGGTCCATTTTATACTGGTATAGATATCTTGAATACATATATCTAAAAAATGCTGAGAGATATTATTAAAAAAGAGAACTAAGAGCTTATTTTATTAATTTGTTCATCAACAGATTACAACTTTATAGCATCTAAAGACTCATCCAATTTCTTCTACGTAGTTACCTGACTTGACAATACACTAAATCAATTGACAACAAACTTGGTGTCGATTGACAGCAAATGTGACTGGAGCTTCACAAACAAAGTTGCATGGACACGGATATGGATACAACCGTTTTTTAAGACCTCCAATAAGGATACAGCTGGATATGACATTAATAAAAAACACATACACATAAATTTAACACAATTTTCTAAGCTATTAGAGGAGATTTTCATTACTTCAAAAGCAATATAGACAAAAAAATGCTACATAGATAATTATAAGTTAATTTAACACTTAACAATACACAAAAATAGTAGTGTTGCATTTGAAGATAACCCCAAAAAAATGGATACGGGGATATGCGCATCTGAGCCTGGCTACTCTGTTTACAAATAATGAGCTGTTTTGGCACGTCTACAGTTTATTTATTGACTGCTATTCAAACTTGGTAGCAACTGTAAACTTCAATTATGACCTATTTAATACTCTCCCTTAAGGAATAACTGAATTTTGATCAACTTCTAACATGTCTCTACATAGAGTACAAATCGGACATTTAATTGACTAACAACATAAAACAAAACAACAGACATAGTACAAATCAGAAATAAAATTTGACAAACAACAGAAAATACATTATGCATAAGCTACTCTTTGAAAACAGTTCTCAGACCAGTAAGACATCCTCAAGCTGCTCCCCGACTGTAGGTATAGTCGCATGGCTGTCATCCAAGTTCCCAACATTGTTGGACATCATTTACACATTAAGTGTCTCATCACCCTTGTAAAGGTATAATATTGAACTTCCAGATTTTGGATCATTGGTCGCCATTCCTCACATGTATGTCTCATTACCTCAATGAGGTCTAGTTTCTCCAGTCCACAAGCACCTCAGATTATTAAGCATCTAACCAATCTCTACTGCATCCCTCTCTATCTTCAAAGTGATGGCCTCTTCCAAACAAAGACACTTGATGCCTTCTTCAATGCTCAATTGAGGAACTTTGGTCTTGCTCATTGGTTGAAGCACAAAGGTATCTCAAGATGTATGGCAAGACTAATAATGCATCTTTGAACAGATTTAAGCTTGCATTCTCCATCAGTCCTATATCCACAGAAGCAAGTGGTGGTGAGCCACTTACAAGCAATCTGAGAGCACACACTAGCTACCTTATTGACAATTTCCTTTGGTGGTGGATCTCTTTTCAACCTAGGACCTTTTTTAAGAGTGCAGGAATGGGGCAGCCCCCTCTATAAATTGCAGTGAACTAGGTAAACTTTTTAATGTGGTTGGAGGCACTGGTGTTACACACCCTCCAGTACCATGTGGCCTGGCGAGAGACTGGACCTCATGACCTCGTGCCTACCACAAGAAGGTTTGACCAATCAAACCAGGCCCTAAGCCCTTTCAACCTTGGATCTATTTCTTGACAGCAACTTTCTTTATTATTTTCCTCACAATCCCTTCGCAATTAACAAACTATCAATACTTATTGCTAACACCAATGGAGCAGTGTTGGATATCTTTTCTTGCACAACAGAAAAACACTCAAAACATATCACCAGAAAAGACTCATTTCTGCAGCACGAAGGGTCTCTTGAAACAAACACCAAACAGACTTTAACAGGTTGATAGCTCTGATACCATATTTGTTGATAAATCTGGATCGTCCTATAGAGAATATATGTGACTGCTGTAGTGAAATAGATTACTATTGTGATTGTAGAATACAATTGCCTTCGTTATTGATTGATTCTACAATAACAATAGGGTATATGTATATATCGAATAGTCATGTAATGAATAGACATGACCGTATCTACTTATGGTCATGTCACTTCATTACATAACTATTAGTTAACATATCTTAACCAATAGTTTATTCATACTTTATATATATATATATATATATATGTACACACATATGCATATTAATAAATACTTACTTTTCAATTATATTATATAGTATATATATATAAATATATCTATATTTATATGCATATCATGATTGTCTCGTCGTTTATTAAACACGAACGAACAATACTTTAACACTCCCTCTTGAGAGAGAGTTTAATAGAATTTGTAGAATCTTTTCATATCATGATATCCGGCACATCCAGGACAGACCCTTTCGGGAGTCGATCATGATAGGCGTCAAGATATCCGGCACATCCGGGACAGACCCTTTCGGGGGTCGATCTTGACAAGTTATTACACATCCAGTAATAACATAAGCAACAAGATATCCAGCACATCCGGGACAGTCCCTTTCGAGAGTCAATCTTGAAGCCTGGTTAACTATTTTCAAGATCGTCACCTTGAAATAGTAACCCAACACACATGAAAGATCGTCACCTTTCATAACACAAAATGAATGGGCCCATAAAGTCTACCATGACTTCCGACACTTCAGGACACACAATTTAATGTAGTCTCATCATGAAAATAGACTTGAATATCATGATCTCCGCACAGTCGGGACACACAATTAAGTAGTCTATCATGATATGATTTCGTTATTACACAACCAGTAATAACAAGTCAAGATTTCCGCACAGTTGGGACACACACTTAAGTAGTCTATCTTGACACTTTGGTTCACTATTATCAAGTGAGGAAGGCTTCCACCTTAAACTTGTCTATCAAAGACAAGAATCATTTAAGATACAAAATGATAGATCACTAAGGCTGAAAATCTCTTTTCAGCTAAGACTTTATTCCTCAACATCAGGAATACTTCCTCAAAATTAATATGACCACGATCCTGGGTTGCCATCTTAATTTGATCTTCTAGCTTCTCCCACTGACATGAAAGCATAACCTTCTCACATGGTAATTCATCATAATTCTCTGCTAGAGTTTCTTGATCACTAGATAACCAACAAAACATGGTCTAATCCCTCTGAATCAAGATCTTCGAATGTCCATTGATGCAGATCCTTTCGCTTCCTCTTCTGTCATGGAGGCATACCCTGTTTATATGCTCATCTCAATGTTACTACAGGATGTGACTCCATACCTTTCTTCCTGAGAGAATCGATGTCTCATACATGAATAATCTGAATAGACATAAGGTTGCCGACTCACATTGACTAGCATAGGATGTATTTTGATCTTTTTCAAGGCCACAACATTAATACTCCCTCTTGGACTTGAGGGAAGATAATAAAAAACCTCTAGTGTGATGTTCATCTCAATAACCTGTGGTCTCAAGCTGTATGGAATGACTCAATCAGAGATTCTATCCATGTGCATCTCATCAGTGATTCTATCCACGAGTTTCCACTTCTATAGCCTCAGAATTGTTTCACCTTCGGCAACGATCTCCCTCTTAATCAATATGATTGATTTTGTCACAAGTTGACAGAACCATCTGTTTCCTTAGAAGCTCAATTTCACCAACTCCTCGACCTTTCTGAAGATGTGAGACTCCCTCTTAATCCGAATTTCATATATGCTTTCCTCCTGAAAGTATATTAGAGATGAATAGTTCATAAAGTTAAACTATCTCAAAAGAAATACCATTGATAGAAACATACAACAATTACTATTCAATGTTATAGAATGAATTAAAAACTCAAAATTCATATGTATTAATAAAATGTGGAATACTTATCTCTATGTTTTCCGATGATGCCATATTTGTGTTCCACCATTAATACTACAAGCTTCATCGAATCTCATTAATTCTTAAATGTTCAATGAAATTTTTTTATTTTTTATTTTGAGTTATCCACTCAATAATGTCTTCAACCTGAGTGCATCAAGGATCAATCTCCTATTCTTTATTCATTATCCATTCGTGCTCTTTTTCATAATATCTTATTTGACGATTATTCTTCTAATGACCTGAACCTCATCTTATAGATTGGGAAGGTTTAATTCTAAAGACATGTCTTATCATAGTGTCTTCTTATGGCATACCACTACACCACTTAATTACCAAGACTAATCAACTTGTCTTCTTATGGCCCAGTTAGATTTTTCAGTGCTTGAATTGCTTTCTGTGGATTTCGAACTATCCCGTGATATATAGAGGTCGGGGAAATAATCTAAAATGCAATGCCCTTTTGGGTGAGTCAATCTTGTATGTATACATTTGCGACACAACAATCACATCTCTTCACTTGCGAAGGGGCATTATACCAGGGGGTTTTTTCTCTTTATTTGTTTAATTTAATAATCTTTAGTGATTAGTCATCACTCACTCAAATGATGATTGGTAACATAGTTTAATATTTCAAGACTAATCTCCACCGCTATGTTCATCTGACCTCCACGTATTCTTGAGGTGATAGATTGTTGTAATTCCAATTTATTGGTGACGATGGTGCAATCCGTGTCAACACACGTGAATGTTTTTCTCAAGTAGTGATCATGCCTTCAAATAGTAGCAACATGTTTATGTTCACTAGTATTGTGTATACATAGAAAGAGAACCCATCCATATAACTTGTTGTTCCCCCGAAATATCCATATACATTTTGTGAATCAGTTGTACAAAGGGGCAATGGATTTGCACTTACTTGGATTCAGTCTGGATGTCACACTCAAACTGCATTAAACGGGTTTCAAAAATAAAATGGATTTTGCGGCAGTAGACTTACACCAAGTTCGTCACCCCTGATCACTACGAGCTCATTCCTGTTGTGGGAACCTGCAACAAGTCCGGCATTGGCCTCCACTGCTACGAATCTTTACACGAACTTCTGGATTCCTGAGATTATAAATAGGTTTCCTGATTGAAGATTACGTTATAACTGGCTTCTTGATTGCAAAGCAGTTACAACTGGATTCTCAATAGTAGACCAGATAGAAACTGGGTTATTGATTGTAGACCAGATCTGGGTTCTATGCAGCAGAGCCCAACCAGTCAGACATTGTATACTTCTCGCCCAATTTCAACTCAGAATCCATTACTGGGTGTCACTCACTTGGCAAACAGATCAATTTTATACCAACTACCCTCCAATTTCCCGTCCATGAGAACCAGCATCATCAAGCAGTATTATTCATAATGATATTCTGGATTGTTCTTCTCAGTCTTTCACCTTTCCAATCCCATTCCATTGTTACATGTGCAGTCTCGTGGTTCTTCTAAATAGATTTTAACTTACACAAACACATTCACCATATTTTATATCAGCGAGCATGGGTTCTCCTTCACCGAGATACGCATGGGATAATATGAAATGATGTTTTTCATCTTTTCTAATTTTTAGATGATTTTATCGAGCATAGATATATCCATCTGCGGATTTATTGTTCTCAAATTTATCTAAGACAACCAATCTTCATGTACTATTCACGGCTGAGTGAATGCATGTTCACCATCCTCGAATCTGATGGTTAGTCCCTGCTATATGCCACTTGTGAAACTGTATGAAAATATATTAGTCTTCGTTCTATTGCAGACCGAGGATGTTCTCTTCATACAAATAAAACTTCCCATAAAACATTGATGAACGGTTAGCTCGGATTGCGATCACCACAAATTCAAGTTTATCAGGAAGACCCGACGAAATATTCTCAGTCCTCTTCAATTCATTTCACTATGCTTGTATTTAAATTGAACGGAATCCACTAGGTCAGATGCATGTTCCCCGACGAAAGGATTTTTCTCAGAAATCGTTCTCCTCTGAAATTATTCCACATTTTCATAAAGTCATTTCATATTCATTCTATGTCATTCTCTGTCCAGAATCTGAACTGATCTTCCTTCAAGCGGTTAAGCTTCTCATGAAGGAACCTGGCTCTGATACCATGTTGATAAATCTGGATCGTCCTATAGAGAATATATGTGACAGCTGTAGTGAAATAGATTACTATTGTGATTGTAGAATACAATTGCCTTCGTTATTGATTGATTCTACAATAACAATAGGGTATATGTATATATCGAATAGTCATGTAATGAATAGACATGACCGTATATACTTATGGTCATGTCACTTCATTACATAACTATTAGTTAACATATCTTAACCAATAGTTTATTCATACTTTATATATATATATATATATATATATATATATATGTACACACATATGCATATTAATATATACTTACTTTTCAATTATATTATATAGTATATATATATAAATATATCTATATTTATATGCATATCATGATTGTCTCGTCGTTTATTAAACACGAACGAACAGTACTTTAACAATATTAAAATAGAGAGCTGAGAAAAGTAAATTATTTTATTCATCAACAGATTACAAATTTATAGCAGCTGCAAACACAACCAATTTCCTATAAAATAGTTACCTAACTTGACAACAAGCTTGGTGTAGATTGACAGTGAACTGGACTGGAGCTTTACAAATAATGAGCTACACATTTACAGTTTATTTATTGACTCCTGTTCAAACTTAGTAGCACAGTTCAATTCAGTTTTGACTAATTTTAACAGATACCAGTTTTGAGTCACTATATTAAAGAGTTATTTTATTTTATTTTAGAACTATTCAAGAATTATTTTACTTTATTTACACGAGTTAATTTATAGTTTTTGTTTTTTCTCAAGTATATGTTGGCTGTGTTTTAGTTTTGGTTAACATGCTCACACCATTATAGTCCACACCTTGCTGCTTATGTAGTTATAATGAAACAAAATTGAGGAATAGACTACTTATAACAAATCTCAGACAAACCTGCAAGAAATTATTGTAGTTTTTAACAGACAAAAACTTGAAAAACCTGATATTTAAGTTTTGCTTAGCTCAAATCATCCATTGTGTTCATTGTTAGTGAAATCCACATAAAGTGAGTTTGTACACACAGGTACAGGTTTTCTTGAACAGAAAAACAGCTGTATAAGGTCCAGATGAATAGTTAAAGGAGAGAGTTTTAATTTTGTTTATAGAGGAAAGATAACAGAGAAAGGGGTTGCTTTACATCTATTAACGATGCACATCAATGTTGTCTAGTTTGAATATGAGTTCATGCTTGAAATGCACCTTCTAATGTCTTATAGCTTATATATTTACCATTATATATAACAAAATGAGTACTAACCATTGTGAACATCTAGGGGAAACATGTTTGATAATATTATTATTGTGATCCACACAAATAAACATAAGGAGAACAAAATCGTAAACAATTTTTACTCTACTAAATGATTGAGATTCACGGGGTAATAACATAATAGAGGATGTAATCCAACATCTCCAGTTTCCAAATAGAATATGCCTTTGAAAGTACAATTGGCAATGCTGATGATGCTGTTATTTTCTTTCCCATAAAAATTGAGCCATTATATCTACCATCATCTTTTTTAAAAAGGCATTTGTAGTATTGGATTCCTATTGAATAACAAGGACAGAAATTTTATCTTAGCAAATAGAACTTAATTAGAACACATCCATACTTTCAAGGAGAAATTAAGGCAGCACAATTGTCATAAAATTCTTTCAGGGCAGTTATAGTCAGGAATCTTTTTAAGTATCTGAAACCATTTTGACCTTATCTTAATGAATTAATCCTTCTCCTTGTCATACCACGAACAGAGATTGCAAATTTTAATTTTGCCATGCCTTTTCACTACAACTTTTTCCATGCTAATGGCATCTATTTCTGTTTGCATCATCATGTAGGGTGAACTTGTTTTAGCTTTTGGGAAGCTCTTAAAGAGTTTGCAGGCTCCTGTAAGGATAACAGTTGCACCTTGACTGTTTAAAGTCTCAGCTCAAATATTAAAATCAACATGATTCACAAGTTAGTAAAACCGTGTAAGCTGTTAAATAAATTAACAATGACTAAACTTACTGCTTAGTTATGACCAAAAAATTTGGTATTTTTCCAAGAATTTACCTTTAATGAATATGTAGTAGATCATTCTAATTCTGATTGAGAATATCTCCTCTTTCAGGTTTGGTTTACATCCCTAATCTAGAATAGCAGGATTTCTTTGCAAAGCACATGTATTTCTCAGGAGCTTCTAGCATTTTTATTCAATGGAATTCATGGTAATCTAGATTCTAGATCACTGAAACAGAAACTATACTTGATGTCTAAGGGTGCAGATCGGCAACCAGATAAGGAAGTAGCAGATGAATACTTGTCGCATGCAAAGATTCCATAATTTGTGGATGTTTGCGAAGTGAGTGCAACACTATTTTTTCATTTCATACTACATACTTTTCATTTTCATGTGACTAACTGGGGTTAGGCTAAACTGGTTCCATCACCTTTTCTTGGAACGATGGAATGTTGGATCTGGATTTAAGATTTCCCATAAAATGAATTTACTAATCTAAAATGTGCTGCTCACTGTTCCTCTTCAGCACAACAAAGACAGTAAACCCTAAGAGGTTTCAACACTTCTGTCCAGGATTCTCATCCTACTTCCGCAACAATAAGACATAAATTATCTGTATGCATTCACATTATTTGGAATGTACACAAACAAAAATTCTCTCTCTCTCTCTTCCATACTTCCACATCCTCCCATCCACATTCTCACTCTACATCTCATCATTGCAAAAAGACGAATTATCTGTATACATTCAAACACACACATTATATGGAGAGAACGCAGACCAAAATCCTCAAATTCTCTCTCATCCCTTTACCTACAAGCTTATTTTCCTTTTGTGGAATTTACTCCAAAGCTACTCAAATTAAAGCACCCCCCCCCCCTCTGTGTGTGTGCGTGTGTGTTTATATTGGGCGAATCCCTTAACCTATGAGCTTATTTTTCACCGTGTGGAATTTTCTTCAAAGCTACTCAAATTATTGTTAACATCTTGAGGTTTCAGATTGGATCTCTCCCCTTGCTTTACCTGGGCATTCACATTGCTATTGGTAGTCAACCTCAACTGTTCTGGCAGGGCTTGCTTGACAAGCTGCATCAGAAGGTTAACAATTGGACCCATTGGTGGCTTTCTACTGCTGCTCGCTTGACCCTTCTTCAATCAATGATTGAGGCTCTTCCTATTTATAGGGGTTTGGTCCAAGCGACCCCTATGTATTAATTTGATGCTCTCTCTCGCCAGTTCCTTTGGAGTGGTGATTTGCAAAATTCTAAGTGGAGCTTAGTTAAGTGGAAATTTGTGTGTTGGCCAAAGGAGGGGAGTCTTGGCCTTCATTCTACTATTTTGAGTGGGCAGACTCTTGTGGCCAAATTATATTGGCGTTGGTGTACCAGTCAAAATCAGCTATAGGCATGCATTCTTATGCATAAGTATTTACATGGGGCAGACTATTTGGATGTTTCTCGCTATCCTTTTGTTGGGCAAGGGATCTATGGTTTGGCATACTATTAAAATAGGGGTTTAGTTGGTTAAGAGAGGCTTTTTTTGGATCTATAATAGAGGATCTGAAGCTCTTTTTTGGACGAATTCTTGGGATGGTCATCCTCCTCTTATGTCCATGTATCTGCAACTGCGGCCCCTATGTGATTGTTTTACAGCAGCTGGGAGGGATAAGGTTGTGCATTACAAGACTGTTAAGAATTTTAGCCTTGCTGGTGGTTATTGATGGAAGGATTCTTTTGATTGGTCGTCAGGTGGCCGAGAGAGGGATTGAAATGAGTTAGCTCTGATTCTTACTTCTCGGGAGTGCAATTCCTTGGTAGGACCTGATGTCTTGGCTTGGGGTTGTGATTCGTCTAGTAAATACTTTGTTTCGGTAAGGTACTCTGAGCTTAATAGATAGCTATTTGGAGGTGTTGAGGTGCCTTGGTGGAAGCAAGTTTGAAATAAATTTTATTGGCCCAAATGCAATTTTTTCATGTGGTTAGTGGTTCAAAACCGTTGTCTTACCTAGGACAATTTATGCAAGCGGGGCTTTCATGGTCCCTCAATGTGCATCTTGTGTTGTAACAGTGAGGAGTCTGTTTCTCATCTTTTCTTCTAGTGCTCCTTTGCCAAGGAGATTTGGCATTTGTGGTACGGTGTTTGGGGGAAGACCTACTAGCATGTTTCCTCTTTGTTTGAGTTTTGGGTCCATTGGGGCTAATCCCCTGCTACAACCTCTTTTCTTCAGGTTATATGGGCTCTTGGCCCTTCTTTCATCATTTGGAACATTTGGCTGGAAAGGAATTAGAGGATTTTTCATAATTATAAGATGGTTGTTGCTCACTTGTGGTGGAAAATTATTCACTCCCTTCGTGACACTGTTGTGGCTAAGTGTGAAATGACTGGAGGAGCGGACCCTGGGGATGTTATTATTTGTAATCGTTTTCACTTTTCTCTTCAAGGGGGTGCTCTAGGGTGTGTTGGTCATGTCAAAAGGAGTAGGTGTAGACATCCTTTGCGGAGGATCAATTGGGAGGGTTGTTGGACTCCCCCTCATGGAGTTTTCAAAATCAACACTGATGGCTCATCTCGGGGAAATCCTAGTCATGCTAACATTGGAGGAGTTGATCAAGACAATTATGGTGATATTCAATTTATTTTTTCTGTTTATAAGGGCTTTCATACTAATAATTTAATGGAAGCTCTTGCTATTTTGTATGTTGTTGAGCGATGTTGTTCCCTTGGTTGGCATAGGATTATTTGTGAGTCTAATTCTCAGGTGGTGGTGTCTCTGTTAACACGGCAACATCTACAAGGTGTTAGTTGGCACTTAGCTTTGGTTATTCGTCGGATTCTCCATTTGTGTAGCTCCCTGGATCTGTTACTTTTACTCACATTCCTAGGGAGTGGAATGGAGTTGCAGAGTGTTTGGCTAAATGGGCTTCGGATCACATTCAAGATTGGCATATTGTTGATAAGGGGCAATTACTTCTTGATATGTCTCATTTGTTAGATTAGCTAGTAGATAGGGGCAAGGTTCTATAGTGCTCTCTTTGTCAAACACTCTTCTCTCTTTGTATTTCTCTTGTGTTTGAATAAATTTTCACCCCTCTTTTAGTTTTGAAAGCATATTGAGTTTTTCCTCCGCTTGTCCATAGCACTTTGACGTGTCTTATAGAATTAATAGGTCATCATTGATTCAGGAGCTACTTTTTCTTTAAATCAGTATGGCAAATTTAAAAGACCTCATCAAACTTACCCTGGCAATACGATAAACTTAATATACTGCCATGAATCCTGATTTTATACTAAGTTTAGATCTTGAACTACTTATATCTGACCACTACATTCTTTTAAGTAGCACACATAATTTGATTGTTTATTAGCCATCCTCAGACTTGGCTTATCTATTTGTGTATGCCAATCATTCAAAATTACTTTATAGATTTGTGCAATGTCCCTTTTTAAAAATTCCAAGGCCAAAAATAACTCCGCTCACACTAATACTTGCATAATAAATTTAAAATATTAATTTAACTTTAAACTTATAATTTTGATAATTATAAATTTCGGAATTAAAGCTTAAATACAAATTTGAAAATATTAAACTCACATTCTGCTGTAATCTTTCTCCCAATTTGTAGCTTCCTCATTTGTATAACTGTCTTGAAATGTTTCTAGTTTTTTGTCTAAGTTAGAGGTTTTCATCCACTAACTTAACAAGAGAAATTAAGGGTTTTTGTCATAATTTTTTTCTGATTTTTAAGGGGTTTCATCCTCAGGTTGCTGAACAGTTCACAAGGAAATATCATTAAAAGTTAAAACTACACTACATTAAATTTCATTTTTTTTGTAATGCTAATGTACTCCCCTTTATTGTCCTTCCTTAAGGGAATTGCATGAGAAAGGAAGGGAGTCGTTCCAGTCTGCCCTTCCCAAGATTGCTTTACCTCAACCAATCTCAACTAGAATGCTAAAGAATTTCTTCTCCACTTAATTAGATCTTTTTGGAGTTGCCAAGATCCCAAATCAATCTTGGAAATACTATGAATGTTTCTAAAGATGTAGCGTATTTTTTCATTAACTGTCTATTGGTTGTTAAGTCTGGTTGATGTGGTTCCTCGACAACTATGTCTTTCTTGTCCTCAAACAACTTTGCTTGACTATCCATATTGCCTTGCAAAATTCCTCAGGTCATATCTAATTCTTGTAACTGTTCCCTCCTTGCAAATTCTAACATTCCTTGGGGTTGTTCTTTATTAAGAAACATTTCACAATTCAACTTCCATTTTCCTATTCTATTATTGTCACAAGTTACAGAACTTGAACTAGGATATGTTTCTGTGTTAATTCAAAAAGTGGGTTATCCCAGTGGACAATTCTTTTTGCATTCATTTCAAACAGTGGGGTATCCAAAACCAAGTGGAAATTTTAAAAATTATTCCTATAATTAGATGGGAAATCAGATTTCTGTTTGGACCATCCATATTGGCCTAATGCTGCACAATCATCTTCTAAATTCATCATTGATAATTCCCTGTCAACGTCAATTTTTCCAGCCTGCTTATGGTCGCAACTAATGAAACTTTTCTTCCAACTTGGGCCTTCTTGTGTTAACTTCCTCATATTTCACCTTATTTTCCGATTGTACATCAGATTTTCTCGATTCCTTTTCTAATGTCATCACTTCTTTGCTCCAACACTTGTAGCTTAGCCCCCAAGATTCCTTGCATAGGAAGCAAAGATTTTCTCTTCTAAGTTTGTTTCAACTATCATTAGTTTGGATCCAAGGCACAAACTGCTCTAGTTTTACAACCCATTTGATAATTTGTTGGGATTCTAATTCTAAATGTTCTTTCCCTTCTTTCTTTCTTTCCTGTTTTTTCAAGATCAAGTAAAAATTTCCATCCATTAGGTCATACAGTGCACCTTGAGAATCACCATGCTTACTTTCCATTTCGCTGAACTTCATCTCTATAGTGTACCTATCAAAGAAATGTGACCCATGCATGCCAACAATTATGGTTACCTCTTCTAGATTGATGTCATAAAGTTCATCTTGGACTCCAAAGATTCTTACCAATGATGTCCCATGCTTTATGACAAGCAAGATGGTTTTGATCAAATTATATGTGGGTTAGAAGGTTAGAATTGATGGGTGATGAAAGGGCGCATGAAAAGTTAATAAAGAGCACAAAAAATTTGACAGTGCTAACAACTTAGTCTTATTAAGTCAATTTGGTGATTCTCAACAAGAAAGGCCCATCTTACAATTGTTACATTTAGCAGCCACCCTAGAAGTGTAATACACCAGATACCAAGCACCTCAGCTTTGGAAGAGATCATGATTGTCACCCAATAATATTTCTTACACCTAACCATGGCAACTTTTGGAGCTTCATCTTTAATGCCTTGAAGCTATAACCCCTTTCTCTTGGATTCCAATGCTCCAAGATACATGATATAGAAGTCTTTGCACATCTTGTGTTTACCCAAGGTGGTGAGGAATTGCTTTGCCTTCATGATGCTAGGAATTTGTAGAGTCTCATCCTTCGTGTATCTCTAACTTGTTCATAGTTTGATATCCAAAGCACCATACTAAATCATAAAATCTTGAACACCAAAATGACGTTTATTTTTATTTTCATCATCTAGTATCAAGCACCTTGGATTGACTATCTCTATTTGGCCATCATCCACAATCTTGTCTTCAATGGCAGTACTTGGCTCCCACAAGTGCTCTATGAACCATGAGCATTGATACACTTTGATCCTCAAGATCATTCATACCACATGAGCAAAAATAGGTTGGAACTTGAAACAAAGAGTGTGCATACCCTATATTACAAGTTGTGTCCCTTACTCTATCACTTACCTCTGCATGTTTTCCATGGCAACGAGAATTTTGTACTGACATGGGAAGCACCAAATCTGAAATATTCTCATACCTTAGGCCCTAATTTGTTAAAGAAAAGTTGATTGATAAATCCTTAATACCTTCATTTTTGTGACCCAAAAATTCTAAATTTAGGCTAATCAAATGTGCTTCTCAAATTCATATCCATCCTCAATGCTCTTTTGAAAATCAATCGGTGACTCGCCATCTTGGAATTTGAAAGATAGTGCATGATTTGGTGCAACTTCCTTCAACTTGAACTCTTCCCATCTAGGCTAGGGGCCTAGCTCGATTGGTGAGAGCTTCTTGTGGTAAAGCATGAGGTCACGAGGTCTAGTCTTCCCCCATCCCACGTGGTACCAAAGGACGTGTCACATCAGCTTCATCGGCCATGTTAAAAATTTTCCACGACACATCGCAGTTTATAGGGGGTGCTATACCCAATTCTTGCAGTCTATAATAAACTCTTCCCATCCAACAAGAGGAATCCCTTTTGCCTTCTCTTCATTGATATTTTGGTGACATAGGCCATCATTAGAAACCAATAAAACATTTTCTCATACCAAAGACTCTTTATCTTCATCTTGGTATTTAGGTTCCTCTTGTTCTTGCTCATTGGTAGGTTCATTTTCTTGTGGCTCTAGTTTCTCTTCAAACTCTTAAATAAAAACAGAAGTTGTGGATGGGAAAATGTAGTGCATGATTTGGTGCATCTTCGTTCAACTTGAACTCTTTCCATCCAACAAGCAGAATCCCTTTTGTCTTCTCTTCATTGATATTTTGGTGACACGTGCAATTAATAGAAACCACTAAAACATCTTCTCCTACAAAAGACTCTTTATCTTCAACTAGGTTTTTAGGTTCCTCTTGTTCTTGCTCATTGGTATGTTCATTTTTTAAGGCTCTAGTTTCTCTTCGATCCCTTTAATATCAACACTAATTGTAGATGGGAAAATGTGTTCACACATTGATACTAGATTTTACTTCATGTCTTCTTCTTGTCCGCATCTATCATGACTAACATCTAATGTCTATTCAGACTCTAAAATCCGAGGTTCCTCACTATCTTCTCTCTTAAATGAACTATTGTCATGTACAAAGTTTTCATACCAGGGCCTAATTTCTTTTGTTATCCACTTCTCCTTGCCAAGGCTTGTGTTGTTTCCACTTTTAGCCGTGGTTGTCTTGCTATGACTTGAAGCTCCAATTGTTAAGATCCTAAAATCATTTGTTGTGCTACAAGAACTCTCACCAAGGTCATCTACACTCTCATTTTTATGGCTACCTAGTACACTGCCACTCTTAATATTCATGAAACTTGTAAAAGACATTGTCTTTTGGATCTCTATGTGTTGTCTTGTTTCTCCTCTTGAAATAATCCTTGGTCTTGCATTATGAAATTGTCTTAATGGAATTTGTCTCCTAATATTTGGATAAACTCTTGAGTATGCGTCTATGCACTCATCAAAGTCATTTGCTATCATGTTTGGCTCCTCTTCCTATGGCTACTCATCTCTAGGTAGGAATGTGGGCTGCATAATTCTGAGTGGTCATCCAAGTGAAGCTCTAATGTTATGCTCTAACCCTGAGTGATTTGTTATTACTACCTTCTCCATTGGTTCATGCAGGCCTGACGGAATTGATTGTATTGTTCATATTCTGAAGTGCTTGAATGAGCAATTGTGTCATTTGTGGATGTCTTTGCATATAAGCCTTCCACTCATTCTCTCGTTCTTCTCTCGATTGGTCATCTTATTCTCTCTAATGTGGTTGCCAGCCTCTAGTCTTTTCTCTCCACTACATAAAACTACAATTAGCCGCACAGCCTGGCAGTACTGTTGCTCTGATACCATTTCTAAAGTCCCTTTTTAAAAATTCCTTTTTTTTGCCTTAAATAAATATTCCACACTCACAACAATACTTGCATAATTAATTATAAATACTAATTTAACTTTAAACTTATAATTTTGATCCTTATAAACTTCAGATTTAAAGCTTTAATAAAAAATTGAAAATATTAAATTAATATTCTGCTGTAATCTTTCTTCCAATTTGCAGCTTCCTCAGTTGTATAAACATCTTGAAATGTTTCTTAATTTTTGCCTAATGTATGGGTTTTAGTCCTTAAATTTCTGATTTTTTAGGAGTTTCATCAGCAGGTAGAAATTCAAAAGGAAAATTATATAAATGTCTTCACAAATTGATGTCCCCTTCTCGCTGATTGATCTTCCTTGTATACACTTTTTCTTTAATGACATAACTCTTCACCTGCATGCCTTCTAAGTTTCATTACTGTTGATGTTTTGTAGCTTCAGTCAGATAAACATTATGAGTCAATACTAGTGAAGATATGTATATATATATTTAGTAAATATTAGAGAAATTAATATAATACTCAAGAGATATTATATATATATGTATATATGTGTGTGTGTGTATATATAATCATAATTGTCATTATATTAATTACATAATAATGAATAGACATGTCACATGAAGGGACATATCTCTTCTTGGCTCATTCTCAATATAAATGTAAGAGATTGTTGCATTTGGAAAACACATACAATCAGATAGTGCTATTACATTTGCAATGATCCTAATAACCTTAACATGGTATCAGAGCCAAATTGCAAATGTAAGAGAGTAGTTTGTTGATGGTGAATGTGTGACTGTCTCAAAAAATATTGTCTCAGTACAAGGACCATATCTCACAAATGCACCGTTGGATTTTGTTAAATTTTGGATATGTTGGCGAGAAACAAATTTAGAAGAACCTCACCAGAGAGATTGGCGAGAAACTTTTGGGTTCAAAAGTTACGACCGATTGTGTACGGGTCTATAGAAAATCTGTAAAAGAGCGAGGTTCCTTCTTTAAAAGCCTAACCACTTGAAGGGAGATCTAATAAGATTGAAGATTGTGATAGTGTATAGAACCTTTGGATATTCAAGATAGGTCATGTGAAGAATTCTAGTAATGTTTGAGAACAACGACATCATTCTGTGAATTTGCATGATATTTTCTATATGGGCTCACCTTACAGAATGAAATACTTGAAATTTATAAAAGATAAGTATTTCATGTTTTATTAATGCACATAATTTTTGAGTTTGTAATTCATGTTATACTATTGGTTAGTAAATATTGCATGCTTCTGTCTTTGGTATTTCTCTTCGAGATAGTTTAGTTTTATGAACTATTTGTAAATCTCTATCTGAAATACTTTCAGACGAATCAAGAGGCATATGTGATTGCATTCAAGGGAGAAAGAACTTAATGCTTGAAAATGAATTGATGATTGAGACCACATGCAAAGGGAGTCTGACATTTCAAAAGAAGTCAAGAGGGTATGGTTAAATCAACTTTTTATAATCTTGGTCGTATTGATTCAGAGGGCATAGTCTATACTGAGATGGATTCTCCAGTGATCAAGAAACTATAACAGTCAGAGGACTAGGAATCATGAATGTCCTTTTAGCCCTGTGTAAATCATGAGGAAGTGACGAATTTCAAATGATTATAACTTGTATTTGTTAAAGTTATTGAAAGGTGACGATCTTACAATAACTTGATATTCTATCATGATAGACATCTTATGATGGCTCAAACAAATCATGATAGATGATATCTTTCATGGTGGATTGAGTTCCTTAAATAGGCCATGATCTTCTATCATGATAGACATCTTATGATGGCTGAAACATATCATGATAGATGATGTCTTGCATGGTGGATTGAGTTCCTTAAACCGGCCATGATCTTCTATTGTGATAGACATCTTATGATGGCTGAAATAGATCATGATAGATGACAGGAATGTTCCTATGGTAAGTGGACATTACCTATGGACATTTTTTGAGTACTTGATGGATATCATGAGACTTGATGTTGGTAGGCCATTACTCTGAGCACTTGGTGAATATCATGCAACTTGATATTCTGCAAGCCAATGCTCTCGATATCATGAGATGATATCTTTATAAACTTTTGAGTACTTGGTGGACATCATGAGACTTGATGTTGGTAGGCCATTACTCTGAGCACTTGGTGAATATCATGCAACTTGATATTCTACAAGCCAATGCTCTCGATATCATGAGATGATATCTTTATAAACTTTTGAGTACTTGGTGAACATCATGAGACTTGATATTGGTAGGCCATTACTCCGAGCACTTGGTGAATATCATGCGACTTGATATTCTGCAGGCCAATGCTCCCGATATCATGAGATGATATCTTTATAAACTTTTGAGTACTTGGTGGACATCATGAGACTTGATGTTGGTAGGCCATTACTCTGAGCACTTGGTGAATATCATGAGATTTGATATTCTGTGGCCAATGCTCTCAATATCATGAGATGATATTCTTATGAATCTATGAGTTATGGTGAATATCATGAGACTTGATATTCCTTGTTAGACCATATCTCTGATATCACGGTAAATGCTATCTTCTAATCCTAATCATGTGTTTAATCTTCCCTAGCTAAGGAGTGTTGATGTTTTGTAGCTTCAGTCAGATAAACATTATGATTCAATACTAGTGAAGATATGTATATATATATTTAGTATATATGAGATGTATATATATACTTAAATATATATATAAATATTATCATTATGTAAATATTAGAGAAATTAATATAATACTCAAGCGATATTATATATATATGTGTGTGTGTGTATATATATAATCATAATTGTCATTATATTAATTACATAATAATGAATAGACATGTCCCATGAAGGGACATGTCTCTTCTTGGCTCATTCTCAATATAAATGTAAGAGATTGTTGCATTTGGAAAACACATACAATCAGATAGTGCTATTACATTTGCAATGATCCTAATAACCTTAACAATTACAACTAAAGTTCATTATATTTAAGTTTTTCTTTATAATACTAACTCTCCCTTTTGTTGTCCTTCCTTAAGGTAATTGCATGAGAAAGGTAGAGGCATTACAATTTGACCAATGTGACTTGTCAGGATTGTGTTTTGAATGTGAACCTCAAGATGGGATCTTAAACAGTGAGTACTGATTTTTATAGATTACCATTTTGGTAGTATTGAATTGATTTTGGGAATTCAGTCACTAGACAATTGATGAAATCCACATCCACTTAAGCAATTGTCTTTTAAATTCATGCAGAATGGTAAAGAACACAAAATCAGAGGTTTTCAAACACCTAACATTGATCCAAATTCCAAGGATGATAAGGGGAACAACCACCAAAATGAAGGTCTTGATATGGTAGAAAAAGTGACTTGTATTGCTACTTAAAAACAACAATCAAAGGACCATCATAAAGGTTTTTTATAGGGCTAGGAGCATTAGGTTTTCACAATTCGTATCCATGATTTGTAAAGCTTTTGAACAAGAAAATTTGTTAAGAAAACGATAAAACAATATATGAGAAGTGCAATGATATATTTGTAATGGTGAATTTTACATTCCCATGCGATTTCCCATTTAGTTTTGTGCCCATTTGAGGAGAATATCTTAATGCATGCACATATTGACAAACAATGTAACTTGTGAGAAGTTCAACTCATTCCTCTAGCCTTTACCTATCCTTATGCACACACATCCTCATACATTTATCCTCAGAAGCCGATGCGTAGCATCTAGCTCTGGAAGCGGATGCGGATGCGTGCGAGTGCTGAAGCGGAGCCGGGTGCCCTGTGGATGTCACCCGGAAGCGCATCCTGGGGCCCAGGATGCGCTTCCGGGTGGCATCCACAGGGCACCCGGGCGCATCCGAGCGCATCCGGACGCATCTAGAAAAATCCACACGCCCAGACATGTTTAAGGCGAAAATAACTTTAAAACACAATAAAACATGTGTTTTTTACAAATTTTTAATGATTCTTTGTCTCCTAAACCCTAAAACAGCCCTAAAAGAGGCCATTCAAACATTTTCCTTCTCATTTTGTATGCAGCTTGGCTCTCTTCTCATTTGGTCTCCATTTTCGATTTTGAAGCTAAAGTGATTATTTTCGAAGAGGATCGTTCGTGGGGTGAGAGATAGCTTCCATAGAGGAGTTTTCAGCATCAAAAGTAAGCATTTGATCCCATTCTTGAGTTCTTTAATGGATTTTTTTGAGGTTTTGATGAATTTTTTCAAGTTTGGGAAGAAATATTTCAAATTTTTTTCATTTTTTTTTTAAGAAATAATGAAACAAGTTTAGCTATTTGTTTTAGACTATTTTTGTATCATTGTTTTGCACTTGTAAGCTTGATGTTCATAGTTTTTTTCTAAAGAATATTTATTTATTTTCTTATTATAGCAAGGAAATCGATTGTATTGTGCAAGAATGGCCAACACCAGTAGTCAAAGTTTAGTGGGAGGGCAAAGTACCGATAATTTTAATATTGATGTAGGATCTCCTTTATGGAGACATACCACAAGAGTATCTCAGGTTTCAGGAGGTGGCTCGTATCTTTGGAAGTGCAATTATTGTCAAAGTAACAAAGGCAAACCATTCAATAGCTCATATTCCCGGGTCAAACTTCATTTTATGGGCCCTGCTGGAAAAGGTATTGGGAAGGGGATGTCTAATGCACAGATAGCTTCATTTGTAAAAGAACAAGAAGAGGTTGATAATTTGGTTAAAAGATCAAAAAAAAGTTTTTATCAACCTCCATCTGGAAAGAACAAAATGGAATTACCCAATGAACCAATTGTATCCTCCAAACATCCATTCTTGCAAGTACCTGTATCTGGAGAGGAAGAGGAAGAAGTAGAAATCACAGCTAGCAAAAGAGGCCCATTGGATAGTGCATTTAAAATGGAAGCAAGAGAGCTTGTTGATGAAGTCATTGCACGTTGTCTCTATGCCAATGGTCTTCCTTTCAACTTGGTAAGATCACCATATTGGAAGGAAAAGGTGGAAGCCATCAATAAAGCCCCAGCTGATTACGTAAGTCTCAGGTATGAAAAGGTGTGTACTCTGTTGCAAAAAGAGAGGACTTCTATAAAGAGGGCTCTTCAACCAATTAAACATTCTTGGAAAACTTCGGGTATAACTATTGTGTCTGATGGATGGAAAGATACAAGAAATCGACCATTGATTAATGTGATTGCAATGTCCCCCAAAGGTTCAATGTTTTTGAGGGCTGTTGATTGTGAAGGGCAGGTGAAGGATTCACGGTTTATTTGTAGAATTCTCATTGAGGCCATAGAGATGGTGGGTAGTGAGAATGTGGTACAGGTGGTTACAGACAATGCCAAAAATTGTACGGGTGCAGGTGCTTTGATTGAGGGTCAGTATGACCATATTTTTTGGACACCATGCACAGTACACTCCCTTAACTTAATCATGCAACAAATTCGCACTCAAATAGATTGGGTGAAGCAAATTAACCAAGAGGGAGAGGAGATACAAATGTTTGTGACGAACCACCACATGTCACAATCCATATGTAGATCATTCTCCAAATTGGAGCTGCTGAAGGTAAATTCAAATTGTAATTACTAATTAGTAAATTTCATTTATTTATTTAATTTGAATAAATTTTATGTTCATGTTCAACTATCAAATTTTATATAACTTTGCTTAATATTTATTGACATATTGTTAACTTGCTTTATGCTTAGGTTGCTAAGACCCGTTTTGCGTCTCATACTATTGTTATGAGACGACTTGTCAAGGTGCAAACAGCATTAAGCCAAATGGTTATTTCTAGCCAATGGGGTATATGGAAGGCTTCAAATATAGAAAGAGCCCAAAAGGTCAAGGCTTGGGTCTTGGATGATAGTTGGTGGGCTCGTGTGCAATTTGTATTGGATTTCACCGACCCTATCATGACCATGCTTCGCTTTGCCAATACAGATACACCTTGCTTGGGGGATGTGTATGATGGCATGGACACCATGGTTGAGAAGGTAAAAGTTTCCATACAAAAATATGAGAATAACCCCACAGAATGTGAAGCCTTAAGCAATAAGATAGAGGCAATAATTCATCATCATTGGGAGAAGATGACTACCCCATTGCACCTCCTCGCATATGCCTTATTTCCAAGGAACTATAGTGAGCAAGTACTTGGTATGCCAAGAAGAGTTGCACCATATGTGGATGAAGAAGTTGCTAAAGGGTGCTACAAAGCTTTTACAAGGGTCTTCCCAGATGATGAAATGCACGACACGGTGAGGCAAGAATTTGGCTTATTTGCTTCGGGTTTAAAAATGTCTCCATTTGCCATAAAGGACCAATATAAAATGGGAGTTATCACTTGGTGGTACATGTATGGTCAACCATACAAGCATCTACAAGGTCTTGCAATCAAGATCCTGTCACAAGTAAGTTTTTTTTTGTTTTTTGTTTACCACTTGTATTCTACAATTTAGTGTTTGACATTCTTTAAATTGTTTTTCATTTGTATGTTTAATTTTGTGAACACTATCCAAGTTGCAAGTTCTTCTGCTGCTGAAAGGAATTGGAGTACATACTCCTATATCCATTCAGTGAAGCGCAACCGGTTAGGCTCAAAGAAAGCTAAGGACTTGGTTTACATTCATACCAACTTGCGTCTTTTGTCACGTAACGAGAATGAATACAAGGAAGGGTCAACCAAGCTTTGGGATGTACCCTCTAAGTGTGCAAACTTGGATGCAACGCTTCATGATCTTACTACAGTCACAAATGATGGTGATGATACCATGACACATGGTGCATCTAGCACAAATGGAACCATTCTTGGTTCAAATGACCTTGAACTTGCAGCAATTGGAGATAATGAGAATGCGGATTTTCTTGAGAAAGCGGATTTTCTTGAGAATCCTTATAATTCTGAATCTAATTAGTGAATCTTGAGTCTTGACTCTTGAATCCTTGATTGATAAACAATGAAACATTGTATGGTGAGCTAAGTTTTGAGTTTGTAATTAGTTATTGAACTTCTCTCAATTTGAATATTTGTGTCTATGAAGTTTTAAGTTGAAGTTGTTGAACTATCTGAAAAGCGGAAAAATGCTGAGAGGGGGAGGGGGTGAATCAGTATTTCTAATTTTTAATCAAACAAACAAAATTTGAGAGACCCACGCAAACAAAGAGAAAAGACACACAAGATTTTTCTCACATGGAAAACCCAAGACGGGTTAAAAAACCACGGCTCTACTAATCAACTGGGCAACAACCCCTTCTTACAAAGAGCTACAACTCTTTCAGAACTACAATTCTGAACTGGCTTCAACCAATTTACAACAAGGCTACAACCTTTTCAAGAGAATAAAGATATCTGATATACAACCAAAATGATAGTTCCTAGTCCTTACATAAGCATAAAGACTTCTCAAATGTTTAACAGACTGCCATGAAACAAATTCAATTCTAGAACCGGCATTCAGATCTCCAGCACTCCATATACAATAAAACTAATATCACTTCAACTTGTCATCTCAACTGAAAGAAATCTCAGCTGCACATGGGTATCTGACTGTGGCATCAAAAAGCTTGCAATTTGGATATATATAAAAACTTTTCAGTCTCTGTGTTCCTGCAAATACATTCTTTTCATTTCTCCCGCATTAGCTATATGTCCTGCAGCAATCTGAAGTTGATATACAACTCAGGGTAAACACCAGAAACTGGTGTGCCTCCTATGCACAGATTTTTGTGTCTTCCTCTTTATCTCATCACCCGTTTCATGCCCACCACCAGACTGACCACCGAATATTCATACTTCAGCCAGTCTCAAAACACCAAGACTCTCTTCTTCCAAAATGCCACTGCTAACACTGACAGTGGTTTTGCAAAACTTGATTCAAGACGCCCTTGAAAAAATATGGGCCGTATTTCGATATATGAAAATGAAAGCCAATCTTTTGGCAGTTTCAAAAACATAAAGAACTGACTCCCTCACACATCCGAGTCCACCGAAAATGAAAAAAATGGCCGCACAGCAGACCTGACGCTGCTTACATTTGTCACCGCACATGGCATTCTCTGTCATTCCGTGTAGTGTCCAGCTTCCTGCCATTTTTGTCATACGTTTTTAGTCATGCCGTAAACTCTACAGGTGTGCAACCACACCATCTTCGAAGGAAGAAAAACGTCTTTCATCATTGTAGTTTAGATGTTATTACCAACTCCATAACAAGACACCTGACCCGACTGTTACCCGGCATCCAGATATTTACCAGCAACAAAAACGCGTGGGCAGAGGCACATGCAAGCATTGGAAGATGACTGAGAGAATGCGATGGTTACACAATGATCATCCCGCTCTTTTCCACTCGCTGTCAGTACAGAGAGGAGATACACTATCATAATATGCCAGCACACCAAGAAACACTTCCAGCCTTACAGTTGAACAAGACAAACAACGTGGCAAGACGTTACCACTGACAGCATAGACAAATAAAGGAAGCATTCATTCGGTCAAAAACATGGCCCGGGGAATGCACAACAGTGCCAGCCAAGCTTAAAAAAAACACAAGAATTGGATCAACAACAGAATGCTGTCATCAAAGACATAATCTGGACACTTGCTTCCTTTGAGGTGAATGATCAACCGGTGTCAGCATATGCAGCTTCTTGAAGCTATAAAATGAATTTCTATTGCAAGAGAGGAACAACTCAACAAAAAATACACTTTCATCAATGACAAAAACTTAGCACTATCAAATATGAAATATCTTGAATCTTGATCAATGGTGAAGTATCATTATTCTGATAATCTGATTCATACTATCAAATGATTTATTTTTGTATATTTCAGATTTCTTGCACTTCTTTGCATATATATATATATATATATATATATATATATATATACGCATCCAAACGCATCCGCATCCACACCCAAATCAGTAACTTACCATTTATCAATACCTTATCCATCATTACACATCTTTCCATATAGCGTTCATTTATTGCAGCACAGATACCCAGACATCCATTTGGTGTCGCCCACCTAGATCCTCCAATTCTGCCATCCCAGGTCATTTATGCAGATACGGGATCAACCCTATGGTCACCTTAAATTCGAAGCCGAATTCAGGTTTGGTTGACTCCCACCCATTCTACTTACTGCAGTGAGTTGATTAAACAAATGGTTCTACAATTTGATTATATATGCTTGCATTTACAGGCATTCATTTGCATCCATTTCACAGTCTATCACATTCAATCATCCTCTCTCATTCTAGAAGCATTTGAGGAGCAACTAATAGTGAAGCAGTTCAGCTTAGAGCATTAAAAGGAGTAAAGAATCTACATACATAGGGTACTCCCCTGCTGTCTTCAATCTTTTACCCACATTTTCAGGGGCTGACCTAAGTGAAGACGCCCTCTTGCAACATAACACCTACTCTTCAAAGGCATTTTTAAATACCGCCAGTTTAAGAAACTGAAAAAAGCAGAGCAGACAAACAACAATCAGACAAATTGAAGAGCAGAAGCATACACTATGCAGGGTCAAATCCATACACAGAAAACAGATCCACAGATGCAGATAAGACTCTGACCTATAGACTTGGCCTAGGACAGAACAGAGGTTAAGCCCATAATCTGAAGTGATATACAGACACAGAGGAATCTTTCCCTCATCAGCAACAGTCAAATCCAGAATCTACATCAAAGATGATTCATTCTTCATTCATATAGATAAGTACCTTTCCCCTTCACCTTTACTTTTTGTACTTTAGCATTACATTAGCCCACAGATACATCATTAATCAATCTAGATTAATTTGTGCTGAGTTGTAAAACATTTCATTTGATCAGCCTAGATTAACATCATGGTAAGTTAACTTTATTTTGCAATATTATACTAATTCATTAATCTGTAATTTTTTACAAAATCCAAGAGATTTGATATTTGAGTCAACCAAACTTAGAGACAAACATACTGAAAAACTAAATTAATAAGTTATGCAAGTGCAAGGGATAAAAATAAGGCTGGATGGTTTCAAATTGAGCAACTATTAGTCATTTGTCATTAGATCATACAAGCTTTGTTGTTATCTAGCAGGATTGTGACATGAATGTCTACATGTCTGCTGGTACTGTCAGCACCTACCGTCAAGTGCAGTAACATCCATGGGTGGCTGAGAATTTTATGCCATTGATCATCAATGCATATCATTTGGTGATCATCAGTACACATCATTTGCTAAGGCATGGGTTGGTGTATATCATTTGGTGAGGCCATGAATTGGTGCACCCCAATCAAAATCTGAGATCCTTCTAGCCCATAAAAGCTCTACCATGTCAACTCATAAGATACATTAGTGAATCAAACAGAGCACTCCAAGTTACATAATCACTTCACACCTTTTAAGGCATGAAACTTCCTTCCAGCCAACAAAAGCACTAGCATGTCAACTCATAAGATACATTAGCAAATACATTAGCAAATTCAATAGAGCACTCAAAGTTACATAATCACTTCACACCTTTTAAGGCATGAAACTTCAAAGAGCATCTTTAAATGTCAATGTATGTCCATGTATAGTAGCTATTACATCAGTATCAAGTGGCATTAGGTGATCTCCATAAGGTAATCCACCTGATAGAGTTCATAAACATAAGATAGAAATGGAAATGGATATAAACCTACCATTAATACTCCTTGTTGACACCCCAAGCTGTTTAAGGATGAGATTAAAAGGTTGGTACAAGAGCTACTTGACATGTAATGCATTATGCCAGGCAAGAGCACATTTGGTGCCCCAGTGATATTGACGAGGAAGAAGAAAGGTTCTTTTTGCATGTACATTAACTGTTACACCATAAAAAAATAGACTCTAAAGAACAGTTTCATCTTTCTAAAGTAGATGAGTCAATTTCTGAATTGCATGAAGCAACTACTTTCTCTAAAATTAAATTAAGATCCAACTAAAATCAAAATAGGTGTAGTATGAGGATACATAAAAAAAGGCATTAAATCAATACTTAAAATTGGCTCTAGGAATTTTTGGTCATGTTTATCAGACTAAAGGACACACCGGCCACTTTTCCAAGCTACTGTGAAATTATGAATAAATGAATTATTAGTGATACTTATCAGATTCAAGAATGTGCCAGCAACTTTCCAAGATCCTGGGAAATTATGAAACAATCAGTTTTGAGTGATGCTTATCAGACCCAAGAATGTAACAGCAACTTCCCAAGCTACTACGAAATAGGAGCATCTGGATCACCTTTTCCATGTTGAGGAAGTCCGGGGATGAAAGCAAGGTTCAAACAATTAAAGAATGGCCAAACTATGATACTCAGCTACTCAGCACCGGTTATTTTTAAAAACCTTCAAAATAATTATCCAGAAAACCCTATAAACAGTATTCTCTTATCAATTCTCTTTAGAAGAGTGTCTAAATAATTCCTCAAAAAAATTAGAAACTCTGGAATATTTAAATGAACAAGATAAAAAAAAACTTATCACAGCTTTTTGGATTTCGGCTTCGTGGGTAAAATCAAGCAATTGCTGTTTTGTGGGTAATTACAAGAACCAAAGAAAAATCAACACTTTATAAGAAAGTTATGTAGATATAGAAAAGGAATTTCAATGTATTAGAAAGTTCTAGTTACAGGTTCATTGAGATACGGCATGTAATTGTAAGGAGATTAAACTATGACAATCCCCAGATGCCAAGCAACTATCTAACACAAAGCATCTTCAGAGATGATAATACAATCAGATCGCAATCAAACTAATATTAACCATATATTTCAAAAACAACTGTTTTTTTATTTAATTTTCTGTGAGCACTTGAAAAATGACAAATGGTACCTTGCCCAGCACCGCCTGCCGCCCCGCTCGACATAATCACAGATCATAAATCTTTAAGAAAAACTGTGATTCTGTAAGCCCCTCGTGTTATATACGGGAATTCGAGCCTTTGAACTCCGCCCCAAAATTATTACGATTGTTATTTGAGGTGGGTTTGCAATTCCGCAACCACTCAAAAAATCGTTGGAGGAGAACAAAAGAAAAGCATGACAATTATCGGGTTGCCATCAAAACCGAGGGAGCAAATTCCGGCAGCTTTGGTTTCAATGGCCACGCGTTGCTGACGTGATAAGATACAATTCGAGATTGACTCGTTGAACTTCTTAAAAGTAGTCTGACGACAGAACCGGCCTGTGGCGAGGGGTATCTCATGCTTATCTAATAATGGAGGTTATGGTAAAATGGGGTTTCTTAAAATTGAAAATTAAAAAGTGTATTAATGAAAATGGAGTTTATTAAAATTGAAAATTAAAAAGAGTTTTAATGAAAATGGGGTTTATTAAAATTGAAAATTAAAAAGTGAATTAGTGAAAAAATATCCTTTTTCTTTCTAGTGAAGTTGTTTGGTTCTTAATGGGCCCACCAAGGATCAAGTCATACTAGAGAAAATAGTTTTCTATTTGTTTATTTGTATATTTATTTGTAGTAATTTCAATTAATCAAGAGATTTACCGAACAATTATTGATTCCATTCCTTTGTAGTTGCTTCATAAGTTGGGTGTGTTCTTTCAAACTTTGGTGGAAGGATTGGAAACAGTTTCTAGCTACTCTTTTTCAAAGGTACAAGCCCTCCAAGGGGTATCCTTGGTTGTCTTCCTCACTTGCATGTGATTGATCAATTTAATTCTCACAATAGTCACACTCCTCTTGTGGAGTATGGCAAAAAAGATTCAAAGGTGTTTGGGTGGTTATGCTTGATCCTAAGCTAGCTCACTTCACTTGATGTTTGTTGTACGAATGTATTCCTATGGGGACCTATCTCACTCATGAATTGGCCCTTTGTGGTTAAAGAATCCCTCGAACATCTCTTTTGGTTCTATCCTCACTTGCTCAAGAAGTTTGGGATTAGATTTACAACTTCTTTAGGCCCTTCAATTCTACCCCTTTCTTATGGCACACTACTATTCTTAAGGATAGGCCCAACGTCCCCCACAAGTTTACCCAGATATGGCACACTTTTAAGGTGGAAATTTAGTGGTTTAAGGTTTGCTTGTTGGGGTTTTTGCTTGCTTGTCATTATATTGAGTCTTCTTCTAAGGAGTGCATTTATGAAGTCTATCATGAGGTGTGTGGTTACATGCTTGGACACATGAAGGATGCATAACAAAGGCTTGTTGTTTCAAAGGTTTTTACGAAGGCTCTGTAAGTGTATTGTAACGTTTCATTGTTCAATAATACATTGAGCATGGATTATTTTGGAAGGTTGGATTTTTCCCTCTATATCAATTCTTCCAAGGTCTATCTTGTAATGTCTTATGATATGTCTTTGATCTTTGCATTTTCTTATATGTATACTCATTTGCATATTTTTCTCTTAGAGGGTTATGTAGGAAGTGGATTTGATCATTGTGGTTCACTTTCCTCACATTTGGCATCAAAGCTATATGTGTAGTTGTGGGGTTTCAAACCTTGTGATGGTATAACCCTTAGATGAGTGTATTTGATGCAAAGTTGAGGTTATGTGAATGCAAGAGGGTTTTCAAATATTTCAGGGTATGGACACATGTTTTGTAGGTTTCTATTTTATAGATCTAGGGTATTGGGGTTGCAAATTTGTGATTATGTTTGGCAGATCAAGGGTTCGAGTCTAAGTTTAGAAAAATGATTTTTTATTAGCATTTATTATGAGGGTTTAGTAGAGGATATTTCACAAATGACCCCTTGGAAAAACAATGGACGTTGGATCCAAGATGCTTAAGAGATTAGGATTGATATAAAACTCACCCTATTTGTGAAAGGTTAAAAAAATTACAAATGTTTTTACCTCCTACCCTAGTTGTACAATCATACAAGTCAAGCTAAAGATGAAGGTTTTCAGAAAAACAACATAAAAATTATTATAGGAGACCTTATTAAATATTTTCCCTAGAGAATGAAAAAAAAATTAAAAAATAAATAGTGGGGATGATTGTAATTGCTTTCTAGTTTCAACATAGTTTAACCAAAAATCAATGACAATCATTAGCATGGACTCTAGAAATCTGATAAATTTAAACTTTGGGAGGTCTACAAATTTGTGTACCTTGCATAGGCATATACATCAATATATGTACAACGATTGTCAATCATCATTTGACTTGGTCACGCTTATCATTTAAGTGCTTGCAAAAATCAAAACAAATAGATTTTAACCATCATTCAAATCTTTTAATAGATTTTACTTAAATTGTTTTGATGATGAGGTTTGAATCAGTCCCCTCCCCCACCCACTATTTTTACAAATTTGGAGAAATGAAGAAATAAATAAATTTGAATTTTGACATCTAGTTAGTGCCCAAACCATCCACCATTAATGCACTTCCTAGGGACCACCACAAAGCCACCAACTAGCAAAATTAGGAAACTTTTTCTAGGAGGCATAACTTTCACCCGAGAGGTTATTTTTTGACATCTTATAGTTGTCAAAAAGATCTACTTGAATATTGGTATAAATTTGGTTGCTAGATGTTACTATTTTGATTATTTTTTGGTGCTTGAAATCCAAATGTGATTTGTTGCATGATTTCACTTATAACTTTAGCATGTGGAATCATTTTTTTAAAATTTTGAATTGTCATTAGAGAGCATGTGTAATGTAATTCATAGTGATACTAATTGATTCTCAATTTGATGAGAAGAGAGAGGTGGGTAATTATTTGATTACCTCTAACTAAATCTAGATGAGTCAAGAGGCTAAAACTTAAGGGAGTACTTTTTTCATGAGATTCACATGTAATAATATAACTACTTATTAGTTTGGTGCTTCTTGATATAGGTTTACAAATGTCTTTAAAGTTGCAGATTTGATGGAGATGTTAGGCCCAAAAGGAGGCAAACACAATTGAGAGGGGGGAGGGGGGTTGAATCAGTTGTGCACCAACAATAAAAACTTAAATCCACTTAAACCAATAAATGATTTTAAAGATAAACAATGAAGCAAGATCCACATCACATAGCACAAAACAAAACAAAATTGTTCTCGAGGAAACCCTATTAAGGGAAAAACCCTGGTGGGGATGATACCCACTAGACAGATGTACTTTGTTAAAAGTACTACCTAGTTAAGATAAAATGCAAAGAATAAAAAGGGAATGTACATGCATTCATAGGCCCACTACCTAAAGATCACTTCTCACAATACAAGGATATAGCCCTCAGTCGAGTTCATTGATCAATCTCAAATTACAATTCATAAGGGTGGACAAAATGTCCTGAATAAGTGAAATGACTTACAACATTTGTTATGCCAATACAGTTCCAATGAAGTACAATTTCTACCTTAGTTGCAGAATACAAACATCCTCTTCTCTTCACAATACATAACCTGCATCCATCACAATCACAAAATGATTTCCCATTTATGCATATTACAATACAACAAGCTTGGTTAAGACCTATGCACATAAAAGATACAATATTATGCTTAAATCATAAAGTAATCCAAATCAAGTCGTCAAAGGCTTAGATAGGATCCAAAACATTATCCTCGAACATGCTACAACTTCTCCAAGTCAACTCCAATAATTGCAACACGTTACTTCACCAAGTTAGCTAGGACCTAAATGAAGAAATGCTAACACGCTAGCAAAACACCACATGCAATTACCTTGATCAATGTGATCCAACAAAAAGGTTATAACATGATCCAATAATACCAGCAAGTAGTATGAATAAATTCTCAAACCTCTCATCATCTTGAACTCAAAATTCAAACTCATCTTTTCACTGAATACCAACAATACTAAATACCAGACTCTATCAAAATAGAAAGATAACTTGATGAACTCTAAATTATGAACAACACTAATTGAGGACATAACAGTGAGTCCCAAATACACCAAAAGCTTCATAGTATCTGAATCAATCGTATCAATCCTCACCAAAGCAATAACTCAACCTCTATCACACCAAGAACACTGAAATACTAGCACTTGATAATTCAAGCATATCTTCCTCAAACTATCTCCTAAACTTCTACAAATCTTTGTAGATCAACTACAGACATATTTGAACCATACCTTATGATCACAACACAAGATCTTCAATGTAGCATCTAAACAACTAAAATATTCTTCACTAGACATACTAAACACACTATCTACAACTGCAATTTGTATGTTGACATCAATGAAAAAACATTAATGTTAGCACACACAAACACCAAACTCTTACATGCTCAACAATCTTCCAACAATCTCCTCCTTTGGCATTGATGGAGACATAAGAAGTGAAAAATTGATCAATGCACAAAGTCATCAATATATCCACCTGATCACTTTGAATATCCATCTTCAAACCTCTCAACACAATCTCTCCCCCTTTGACATCAATGGAAAAGGGCCAAAGACATAAAAAATAATTGAACTCACCTCAAAAATCAAAATAGATAAATATTTTTCATCAACCTGTCATAAGACTTCTCCCCCTGAGAAGACGTCCCCAAACTCATCAATCCAAAGAATAATATTCTGATAAATTTTTTGACAGATTCCATCTCTGGCATCATTAGCTCTGATTAGGAGGGGATAGGACCCCAATCTTTTCTATGAGATACTCAAATGTGTCCTTCGTCGAGGATTTTGTAAATATGTTAGCAATTTGTTCCTTAGAAGACACATACTCTAAGTTTACTTCCTTTTCACTAACCTTATCCCTCAAGATATGATACTTAATGGAAATATGCTTTGTCTTAAAATGTTGCACAGGGTTCTTTGAAATATTTATAGCACTAGAGTTGTCACATTAAATAACAATTGATTCATCAATGTTTATCCTTAAATCCCTCAACATTTTCTTCATCCAAACAACTTGATTACAATTTATAGAAACAAAAACATACTCAGCTTTAGCAGTGGATTGAGAGATACAATCTTGTTTCTTACTAGTCCAAGAAATTAGTTTCTTACCCAAAAAGAATGCATCACCACTTGTACTCTTCCTATCATCCACATTACTTGTCCAATCAACATCAGTATATGCACTCAAGGTAAAATCATCATATTTTCCATACCACAATCTGTAGTCAACTGTACCCTTCAAGTATCTAAAAATTATCTTGATAACAACCATATGTGGTTACTTCGGTTCTACTTGAAATCTTGCAAAAATTCCAACTACATTTGATAATGTATGGTCTAGTATGAGTCAAATATTGCAATCCTCGGATCACAGATTTGTATCTTGTCTGATTTTTACAAGAGGATTCATCATCCTTAGTTAATTTGCAACTAGTAACCATAGGAGTCCCTACTGGTTTTGAATCTTCCATACAAAATTTCTTCAACAATTATCTGACATACTTGGACTAAGTAATAAAAATTCATTTATCCAACTGTGTAATTTTCAATCAAAGAAAGAATTTTATCTCACCTATCATAGACATCTCAAATTCTTTTTTCATTTCATCAGCAAAACTTCTACGCAACTCATCATGACCACCAAATATGATATCATCAACAAACACTTCAGCAATCAAGATATTATCATCAACTATTTTGAAATATAAGTTAGTGTCTACAATACCTTTGTTGAATCTAATATTTGTCAAATACCCATCTAATCTAGCATACCTGGCTCTAGGGGCTTTCTTCAATCCATACAATGCTTTTTGTAATTTACAAACCATATCTCCTTCCTTGGTTAGTGGAAATCCACCAAATTGTTCAATGTAAACATCTTCCTTTAACTCACCATTCAAAAACTGCAGACTTAACACCCATTTGATATACCTTAATTTTATTGTAAGATGCATATGAAAGAAGTAAACGAACAGCTTCAAGTCTAGCTACAGGAGCAAAGGTCTTTGTAAAATTAATACCTTCCATTTGGGAATATCCTTTGGAAACCTGTCTTGATTTGTTACGAACCACTTTACCTTCTTCATTCAACTTGTTTCTGAATACCCACTTAGTTCCGATCACATTCTTGTGTTAGAATAATTGAGAGGGGAGGTGAATTAGTTAGATTAGTTATCCTATAGTCCCAAATACAAATATTTACTTCATAAAACAATTCAACCAAATTATGTAGCTCGATAACATAAAATATCAATCTGTCTTTTTTACTTTACCAATTACCAGTAAGTATCCAACTGTGATTACCGACTAAATCAACTATGTAGTATGTAAAGTATGATAGCAAAACAATCATAACAAATAACACATAAAACAATGATTTAACGTGGAAACCCTATTAAGGGAAAAACCACTTGGGACCGGTAACCCAAAATAATTCACTCTTTTTAAGTGAGCTTGGTGAAGAGCCAACCCTATTAAAGGTTACAATACACACTGTTAGGTGTGACCTGGTTAGAGGATTTATCACTAACCGTTAACTTTTGACCAGAATTCACTATGGGGTCAACAAGATAACACTTTACATTCAATATAATGTCATACGATAGTACATAAGACTATCAAGTCCACTCAGTTAAGAGATTTTTTGAATCAATGGTTAAACTGATACAGTAATGATCTGATTCAAATACAACTCAATTGTAAATACTTAGATCTATGTTAAGCCCTTAGAATAATGCTTTGATCACTAATCAATTCACTTCCTTCAATATCTCAACTTACTTTCACTCGGTAAATGATTCTCTGATGCTCGGTAAAACTTTGCAGCTCAGTTCTTCAATGACCAATTTGATCAGGCATGCATGAATATAGTCTTCATGCAAAATCTATGCAGTCTCCTTCTTCTGGGATAGTTTCAAGAATGAAACTCATATCTCTTATATAGTTAGGTAAAATGTCTTCATATCAACCATTAGATTTTTCCACTTAATCTCCTTCATCCATTTTGCTGCTTAAACCTTCCTCGGTAGATGTGTCCAAAATACATTTCAATCTCATCCTTTACATCATCTTTGAATTTTGTCAGTCGTGGATCTCATAACAAATTTCATCCTTAACCTTGAAATCATAACAATATCTAGCTCATCACATTCAGTCGGTTGTTCTTAGCATTTAATATTTTCATCCATACTCAGTTAATATAGGAATGCATTGGTGATAACTAACTCGGTTATACTGTCACTCTATATACACTGCACTGGCTCGGTGTATAGATAAATCTTCAATTATTGACCACATTGACTTGTTCAATTTCAAATCTCTTCTCTATAATAGATTAATGTAACATGTTCAAGTCAACAATATAAAGTCATAGCCTTGTCAATAAGTTACCCAATGTTTACCTTTTTCTTCTATGTCATATCCATCTTTTCCTCATGTAGATATCTATGTTATTTATCTTTTCCTCCTTCAACAGATGTTCAGATGTTTGTAACTATCATGATAAATATTGTCAAAAAATAGTTGACATCAATGACAACATATTGACTAATTTAATCATCTTACATATCATTTCAGTACTCAGTGATCTTGAATAATTGTTCTTTTAGTTTATCAAGATATTCAATCAGTTGTAGCTCATCAATCTCTCCCTTTGGCATTGATGGAAACACAAGAAATATGAAAATGTGCCATACACATACCAAACATGTATTCTACAACTATGTAAGTAAATGTTGTAGCTCGGTAAGCTCTCCCTAGCTTGATATTTAATATGTTTAATCACTACAAAACATAATAGCATTGCATGCAAACTCTCCTTGCGGATTTGACCTTTTTAGTTCTCAAATTCTTGTTCTCAACAACAAATATTCAATCTCTCTCCCTTATTGCAATCTTTCTGATCTCCTCTCTTATTTTCATATGCAATCTCTCCCTAATTTTTCATTTCATTTTCATATACAATCTATCTCCCTTTGACAACAATGCCAAAGAAAATATAAAATAGCTCTTTAGTAGCCAAGTAATTCTCTATTGTTTGGTGCATATCAGTCAGTCAGGTACCTTCAATGTATATATAAACAAATTTTTGTTTCATCTCATACAATCTTTCACAACCTTAGACAAAATCCAAAGTGTGAGCTATGTGCATCAACATGAATGATCTTCTTATAAGTATAGGTTGATGCAACCTCCATATCACCTCAGTGATCGATAGACAGGGGACAAACCCCAAGTCTAGTCCTCAAATATTCAAATGTGTCCTTCAGTAATGGTTTTGTAAAGATATCAGCAAGTTATTCCTTAGATGTTACAAATTCAAGTTTCACTTGCTTCTCTTGAACTTGTTCCCTTAAGTAGTGATACTTAATAGATATATGCTTTATTTTAGAATGCATCACAGGATTCTTGAAAATGTTTATTTCACTAGTGTTTTCACGATATATAATCACCGGCTTAGTGATTACCCCATTCATTCCTTCTAACACTTGTCTGATCCAAGCAATAATAGAACAATTTGTAGTAGCAACAACATACTCTGCTTCAGTAGTAGACTGAGAGATACATGCTTGTTTCTTGCTTATCCAAGTCACAAGCCTCTCTCCTAAAAAGAATGCTCCACCAGTTGTGCTCTTCCAATCATCTATGTTTCCAGCCCAATTTGCATTGGTGTAAACTCTTAGTTCAAATTTGCCTTCCTTAGAATACCATAATCCATAGTCTTCAGTCTTCTTCAAGTATCTCAAAATTCTTTTAACTGCAACCATATGTGAATCTTTAGGATTGGCAGAAAATCTTGCCACAATCCCAACTGCTTGTACAATATCAGGCCTGTTGTGTATAACATACATCAATTTCTCAATCATAGATTGGTACAGTGTTTGATTTATCTCTGTAGATTCATCATCCTTTGTCAATTTACATCTAGTGACCATCAGTGTTCCTACTAGCTTAGCATCTTCCATACCAAAAATTTTCAACACTTCTTTAATGTATTTTGATTGTGTGATGAAAATCCCATCATTCTATTGTATAATCTACAAACCTAGAAAGAATTTAATCTCTCCAAACATTGAAATCTCAAATTCCTTTCTCATTTCATTAGCAAAAGATTTGCAAATTTGATCTTGTCCTCTAAAGATTATATCATCAACAAATATTTCAGCAATCAAAATGTTATCATCATAATCTCCTTTCATATACAAATTATTGTTTTCACTAGTTCTTACAAAGTCAATACTGATAAGATAAGCATGTAGTCTTTTATACCATGCCCTCGGTGCTTGCTTCAGTCCACACAAAGCTTTTTCTATTCTACATACCATATCTTTCTGATTTTGATGAACAAACCCTTCTGATTGTTCTTTGTAGACCTCTTCTTCAAGAATTCCATTCAGAAAAGTTGATTTCACATCCATTTGATATACTTTAAATCCCTTATGTGCAACATATGCTAGTAATATCTGAACTCCTTCAAGTCTTGCAACAGGTGCAAAGGTTTCACTATAATCAATACCTTATTCTTGTGCATATCCCTTGCAAACAAGTATTTCCTTATTCCTTGTAAATTCCCCATTCTCATTCAACTTATTCCTAAAAATACACTTAGTACCAATAAAAAATTTATCTTTCAGTCTAGGTACCAATGTCCATGTCTTATTCTTTTCAATTTGTTCAATTTCCTCATTCATAGCATTTATCCATTCCTCATTTTCAAGTGCATCCCTAACATTCTTAGGTTAAAACTCACAAACTAAGCATGTGTTTTGTCTTAACTTACTTCGGGTCATCATGCCAGCTTGCTTATCTCCAATGATTTGATTCTCTTGATTGTGTCTTCTGACAGATTTTGCTAGCACTTGTTCTCTCCTCTGTTCATCAGTCACTTCAGGTTCATTTCCCTTCTCAATAGCTCCTTCCTGATTCTCGATTTGCATTTGTTGACTGTCATAGCATTTTCCTAATGCTTGGTAGACTTAGCCTATGGCTTTGGTAGATATTCTGGATCTTCAACATAAGTAAACCTACCATAGTCTTCTTATTCCTTCATGCTTTCTTCATCATTCTTTTTAGCAAACTCATCAACTTTTACATTAGCACTTTCAATCATCTTATCATTAACCTTATTCAAACATTTATAAGTTTTACTCTTAGTAGAATAACCTAAGAATAAACCTTCATCACCTTTGGAGTCAAATTTACCATTCCTATCATCTTTCAGAATATAACACTTACTACCAAAGATTCTAAAATAACTTACACTTGGTGTGTATCCAAACCATAACTCATAAGGTGTCTTGTTTGTGTCTTTCTTCAGTTGAACTCAGTTTAGGACATATACTGTAGTGCTAACTGCCTCTCTCCAGTACATTTGTGCAACATTTTTCTCAATCATCAATGTTCTAGCACAATCAACAATTGATTGGTTCCTTCTTTCAGCAATTCCATTCTAATGTGGTGTTCTCAATGCATAAACCTACTTTTTGATTCCATGCTCATTACAGAAGTTAGTGAATTCATCAAAAACAAACTCACCTCCTCTATTAGACCTTAAGCATTTCAATACTTTCCTGGTTTCTTTTTCAACTTTATCCTTATACCATTTGAACAATTAGAATGCCTTAGATTTTTCTTTCAAGAACATAACATTCATCAATCTAGTATAGTTATCAAAAAATAAAATGAAATATCTATCACCATAGTAGCTTTGAGTTCTCATCAGACCACATAAGTCGATGTGAACCAACTTCGAAATTCCTTTAGATGAATAGTCCTTACTTTTAAAACTAGATTTGGTCATCTTTCATTTCTAACATTGATGGCACATAACATGATCGGGTTGTACAAGTTTAGTCAATCCCCTAACTTTTCTCTTTCTACTGATCTTAATCATGTTATTAAAATTTACATGACATAACCTCTTATGCCATAACCATGCATCTTCATTTTTCACCTGTAAACAAGAAGTTTCAGTTTTGTTAAGATAAAATAAATTACCTTTTGATTGTCCTCCAGTGCCAACAAGTGTTCCATTTTCATCATATATTTTCACCTTCTTTCTCTCAAAAGAAACTCGATGACCTGAGTTATTCAGTTGTGCTACACTCAACAAATTGTAGTTAAGTCCTTTTACCCAGTATGCATTATCACATCTAATCTTATCATTCAGCAAAATTGATCCTTTTCCTTTTACCATACATGGTGTATCATTTCCTATTTTTACTGATCCTCCATTATAATTTTCAAGATGTTCAAACTTATCTTCATCACCAATCATGTGATGTGTATAGCCACTATCAATGATCCAAGTATCATTCTTACTAACTTTAGAAATAAGTGTTGTTTCTACATACCTTTCCGCTTCTTCTTAATCATATTTCATTGCAACAAATACTACTTCAACATCATCATCAATGTCAGTGTTGGTGTCATCATCATCATCAACAAGGTAACAAGCCTTCTTACCTTTGTCTTTGTAATCTCAGTTGTACTATCAGTTTCCTCTATTATTCTAGTTTTTATTCCTTCTGCCAAATTTTTCATCACCAGCTCGACTTTATCTTCTTCTTTCCTGTTAGGACATCTAGCAGTAATATGGCCAACCTCTTTACCATTAAAACAAGCTAAAGGTAACTTTCCCTTATATCTTCCTTTACCTTTATGCAGTCTCTGGGCCATTAGTGCTTCAAGTTCATCAAGCTCATCATCAATGTTACTATCACGTTCATTTCTTATATTATGCTTACTACTAGATTTACCAATCTTAAGAGATGACATAAAAGTATATTCAACACTCGGTACAACACTATTGTCAAAATTATTCAGCTCAAAAGTTGTTAAATTTCTAATCATACTATCAAGAGTAAGAGTGCTATTAGGTGTAGACCTCATTTCATGAATAGAAAATGTTCTGATTGCATAGACAGGCAACAAGGTTCTCAGTATCTTACTTATCACAGTATCTTCATCAATAGTTCCTCCAGCTCCTCGGATAGCATTGACTACCTCTTTGATTTGGTTTGAGTATAGTGTGATGTTCTCTCCTTCCTTCATCTTCATGTCATCAAATCGACCTCTCAAGCTTTTAGCTCTATCTCTCATCACATTCATATCACCACCGTGAACTAGAGCAAGTTTAACCCACATCTACTTCACTATAGTGAAACCCTTGACATCCTCAAATTCAACATTAGATAGAGCAACAACAATCTATATCATATTAATGTTGTGTTCATGTCAGTCTTTCAATTGATCAAGAGTTAAAGGTCCAACATTCGGTTGTATGTAGCCATTGTCTAGTAAATCTAATGCAGAATCTCCAATTCCAGATATGTCAAGTCTCATCTGGCTTTGCCATGTAGTAAAGTTGTCTTTGTTCAGCTTCAACACTTCCCTCTTATACATCTTGTGATCTTTCTGCTCAAGTCCTTAAAACTTTCTTCCAAGCAACTAATAGTGCTCTGATACCAATTGTTAGAATAACTAAGAGGGGGGTGAATCAATTAGATCAATTATCCTACAATCCCAAATACAAAGATGTACTTCACAAAACAATTCAACCAAATTATGTAGCTCTGTAACATAAAATATCAATCTGTTTATTCACTTTACCGATTGCCAGTAAATATCCAACTGTGATTACCGACTAAATTAACTATGCAGTATGTAAAGTATGATAGAAAAATAATCATAACAAATAACACATAACACAATGATTTAACGTGGAGACCCTGTTAAGTGAAAAACCACCTGGGACTGGTAACCCAAAATAATTCACTCTTCTGAAGTGAGCTCGGTGAAGAGCCAACCCTCTTAAAGGTTACAATACACACTGTTAGGTGTGACCTGGTTAGAGGAATTATCACTAATAGTTAACTTTTGACCAGCATTCACTATGGGGTCAACAAGATAACACTTTACATTCAATAGAATGTCATAGGATAGTACATAAGACTGTCAAGTCCACTCGGTTAAGAGATTTTATGAATCAATGGTTAAACTGATACAACAATTGTCTGATTCAAATACAACTCATGTCTCTTATATAGACAGGTAAAATGTTTTCATATGAACCATTAGATTTTTCCACTTAATCTCGTTTATCCATTTTATCGCTTAAAAATTCATCGGTAGATGTGTCCATAACACATTTCAATCTCATCCTTTAGATCATATTCGAATTTTGTTAGTCGTGGATCTCATAACAAATTTCATCCTTAACCTCGAAATCATAACAATATCCATCTCATCACATTCAATCGGCTATTTTAGCATTTAATGTTTTCATCCATACTCGATTAATATAGGAATGCGTCGGTGATAACTAACTTAGTTATACTATCACTCGGTATACACTGCACTGGCTCGGTGTATACATAAATCTTCAATTACCGACCACAATGACTTGTTCAATTTCAAATCTCTTCTCTATAATAGATTAATGTAACATGCTCAAGTCAACAATATAAAGTCATAGCCTCATCAATAAGTTACCCAATGTTTACCTTTTCCTTCTATGTCATATCCATCTTTTCCTCATGTAGATATTTCTATTCTTTATCTTTTCCTCCTTCAACAGATGTTCAGATGTTTGTAACTATCATGATAAGTATTGTCAAAAACTAGATGACATCAATGACAACATATTGACTGATTTAATCATCTTACATATCATTTGAGTACTCGGTGATCTCTAATCACTATTCTTTTAGTTCATCTAGATATTCAATCAGTTGTAGTTCATCATCTTGTTCATCGGTCTGGGAACAAGAATGCATGTCTTATTTTTCTCAATCTGATCAATTTCTTCTCTCATTTCTTTCACCCAACTTTCAGCATTATAATGCTTCATTTTCATCTTTAGGCTCAAACTTAGATATCAAACATGTTTCTTCTCTAGCAATTCTTCCTCGAGTTTGAACATCTCTATTCTTATCACCAATAATAGCATCTTTAGAATGATTAATCTTTACATATCATGGAGTCTTCATAATAGGCTTTGTATTCTATCCTTCAGTATCAATATCCTCCTCATTTGCCACAGGTTCATCTTGTTCTTCCAGATCATTCTGATTTTGCACTTTGATAATCTGATTATCTTCTTTAGCTTTGTCATACCTGCAAGTTCTCTCTAATCTCTGCACATTCTCATCAACTCTGACATTTGCACTTTCAACAATCTTCTTTAGTCTATAGTTATAACATATATATGCCTTTCTCTTAGTAGAATAACCAAGAAATATCCCTTCATCACTTCTAGGATCAAACTTTCCAATATCCACTGCTCTCTTAATATAACATTTGCTTCCAAAAATTCTAAAATACTCCACTATAGGAATATGACCAAACCAAAGTTCATAAGGAGTCTTACCAGTTCCTTTATTTATATGTGCCCGATTCAAAGTGTATGTTTCAATGCTTATTGCTTACCTCTAGTAGGTTTGTAAAATATTTCTTTCGATCATCATAGTCCTAGCTATGTTCATAATAGTTCTATTCTACCACTCTACAACACCATTCTGTTGTGGGGTTCATGGAGTAGAAGTCTACCTTTTTATCCCATGTTCTTCAAAAAAAATTTAAAACTCACCAAATGTGAATTCTCTGCCTCTGTTCAATTTTAGGCACTTCAATCTCTATCCAGACTCAATCTCTACCATCATCTTGAATATCTAAAAAAATTTAAAGGCTTCTGATTTCTCTTTCAAAAAAGCAACTCACGTCATCCTTGAATAACCATCAAAAAATATCATAAAGTATCTATCTCCAGAATAGCTTCTTGTCATAGAAGGACCACATAAATTAGTATGCACCACATCTAGCAATCCACTTGAAGAATATGTCTTATTCTTAAAAGTAGATCTAGTCAACTTACCCAATTAACACTCTTTGCACATATTATCAGGCTTCAACAACTTAGACAAATTTCTTACATCATTTGTAGTTCTAAACTTCACCATATTATCAAAATTTTGATGAAAAAATATTGTATGCCACAACCAAGTGTCATCAATCTTAGCAACCAAGCACTTATTCTCAATAGTTTTCAAATGAGATAGATTACCTATAGTTTGTGTATCAGATGCAATTACATTTCCTATGCTTCCAAAGATCTTACACTTCTTGTCCATGAATTATAATTAGTATCCCTTATCCAATAGCTAGCCAACACTCAATAAGTTATGTCTTAAACCTTCAACATACATAACATCATCAATGCTATTCTTACCATCAAGAGTGATACATAATTTTCCTCTAATAAAATAAGGATTGTTATTATTGAATATAACAACAACACCATCATAGTCTTCAAGCTTCACAAACTTATATTTATTACTAGTAATATGATGTTAGAATCCACTATCAATGACCCATTCATTTCTTTTATCAACACGTGAAACCAAAGTTTTCTCTTATTTAGGTGTATCTTCCTTAATATCAATAAACATGATGCAAGAGCATCTTGGGACTTGAGCAATCTTGCATCGCCAAAAACATTTCATGTTTTATGTACCTATATGTTGTATATTTTGTAGTCATTGTTGATTATGGTTTCATGCTTTGCGAAGTTAATGTTGTGCCTTGGACCTATTCTTGGACCTTCTCCTATGAGCACATAAGGATTGGATGGATTGTGTTGAAGTTAAAGTTGTTTTCCCTTGCGGCTAGAGCCGTATTTTCCTACTTTCCGTGTGTTGATTGTGCATCGTGTAGTTGTTGATCCTTAATGAATCAGCCTTTACGATCTTAGGGCCTTAAAGAGGACCTAAAATACTATCTTCACCTAAGATTGAAAATCCTAATTCATCATGAGTTGGGAGTTATCACCATTTTCCTTGAGTATCAATTTTCAGCCTGTTTCATGCAAAACATGGAGTTTTTCATCTTGCGTGGTTTCGCATGATGAAATGGGATCACATTGAGTTTTGTTCATTCTTTCTTTAGTTTTGGTTTACTCTTCTAGGTTGGACCTATAATGTAATTAAATGTCAAACTGGCAGACTTGTGGCTTAGCTGGTTACATATTGGGAGATTGGGTTGATGTAGGGGGTATTGGAGAGAAAAATGTAGAGAGGAGAGAAGGAAGAATCATAATTAGATCCTACAAGATCTTGAAGATCAGATTGTTTATCTGATATTGTAATAGCAGAGCTAGTGGTTTGCATGCTTGGAGACAAGGAGATTGCTTGGAGGCTTGCAAGCTCAATTTTAGATCTACCTTAGTGTTTCCATCAGTTTCTGATGTGTTTCAAAGCTGTACTAGCTAGGAGATTGCTTAAATACTTTTGTAATTTCATTGTATAAGGCCGAAACTTGGAAGGCTTCATAGCCAGGCATGTTGAATGAAATTCTATTTTGAAGCATTATATTGTTGTATTCTGTTGTGGTTGTTGTTTTTATAAGTGATGGTGTAGGTTTGGACTATCCATTATTGGATCTTCCATCCCTGCCCTACATTAGGTGGTATCAGAGCTTGAAGATCCTGAGTGTCTGGATAGATCACCGAAGGTGAGGCAGTTTGCACCAGGACCTTGGATTAAAGATGCCTCCAAGAGCTCATGAGATCTTAGAGGAAGAACCTACTGGGGAATTCAATCTTGATGATTTTAGGGCTTTATAGAAACAAGTGCAAGATATTCAAGAGGAATTGAGAAAGAAGAATATATCAAAAGAAGATAGTGAAGATGAGTTTGAGGAAGAAGATCATTTTGAAGAAGCTATAGAAGAAGCCATGGATCCAGAAGAGACTAGAATCATGAAGGCTATGTCTAAAATTGGGAAAAGACCTAAGATCAAAGTTTCTACATTTGTTGGAAGCCTTAGGCCATAAGAGTTGATTTATTGGATTAATGACATAGATGTGTACTTTGAGTATGAAGAAATAGAAGATCATGATAGATTTTGATTTGAAAAGACTAAGCTGAAGGGTCATGCAAATATTTGGTGGAGAGAAGTTCAATTGGAAAGAAGTAGGAGAGGAAAAGAAAAGATCACTAGATGGAACCGAATAGTTGACAAGTTGAAAAAGAAATTCATCTTGGTGGATTATGAGTTAGAGATTTTTAAGATGCAAGCCTTGAAGTAGAACAAAAAATCAGTACATGAGTATACCAAGGAGTTTTATAGAATCTTGATTAGGACTGGTCATTCTGAAGCTGATAAAGAGAAGGTTGCTAGGTATGTTTATAGCTTGAGACCTAGTACTCAAGAAGAGTTACTATTTAGATGACAACTATAGGAGATGCTTATCAAATAACATTGAAGATTGAGAAGAAGTTGAACAAGAGGTTTGAAGGAAGACAAAATAATAAGAACCGAGGTGGTAAGACTGGTGAAATAATTGCTAGAGGTAATGTGATAGAGAATCTTAAGAAGATCGATGAAGGATCTGGCAGTGGTCAAGCCGCTAATAACTACAATAATGGACAAAGAGGGAGATGGAGAAATGAGTTCACAAGTACTTGTTTTTAGTGTGGTGAGAAGGGTCATAGAAGTTTTCAATGTCCTAGAAAAAGAGTTTCACTAACTGTCGAAGAAGACATAGAGAATGTTGCAAAAAAAGGTGAATTTATTATCACTAGGAGGTTGGCTACATGTGCTAAGGAACCAGTGCAAAGAAGAATTTTTTTCAAAACTAGATGTAAGTGCAAGAATAAGGTATGTAATGTTATAGTTGATGGTGGAAGTTTTGAAAACTTTGTTTCAGAAGAGATGGTTAGTAAATTGAATTTGGAAAGGAAGAAACACCCTAACCCTTCAAATCTAATAGATTTCCACAATCCATGTCTATACTGTATCAGTTTCTGGGTTCGATTGTGTAGAGTTTTTTACCATCAACATTTCAGATCATACTACATGATCCATCATCAGGATGTTAGAGAGCAAGAAGAATAAAAGATAGATGATGGATCATGTAGTATGATCCAAAATGTTGATGGTAAAAAACTCTACATAATCAAATCCAGAAACTGATACACCCTAACCCTTATCAGATTAGTTGGAAACAAGATGTGTCTAAGGTTAGGATTGAAGAGAAATGCTTGATTAATTTTTAGATTGGATCTTATCATGATGAAATATTATGTGATCTATTGCTTATGGATGCTTGTCATATGTTGCTCAGGAGACCTTGGCAATTTGATAGACATGCTATGTTTGATGGTCGTGCAAATACATGTGGTAATGCATGGTGGATCTAGGTATAAGTTGTTACCTTTGCAGGAAGTACGAACTAGGGGATGTGGAATTTTTAGGTGTTGTCTGTGTGATAATGACAAACATTAGGAGCAGAGAGTTAATGAACCTATTTTTGTGGATGAAAGGGAGCTGAGTTCGAAAGGAAAAGAGAATGATACAATTGAGGAATTTATAGAGTTTAAGAGGCAGATGGTATTTTTGACAAAGATAGTGCAACAATTGATGGCACTAGTGACACAGAGAGATGCAGATGGTGCCGAGTTGGTTAATAAGTCTGGAGAAGATCTAATTCACCAAAGTGCTAGTGTAATCGACAGTGGAAAAGATGGTCAAAGTCAATTTCTGTCAGTTGCAGAAAGGAAAGATGAGAAAAGTGCAAGGCAAGATAATTTGTTGAGTGTGACAATAGATAAAGTGAAGACAACATGGAATGAAGGAACATAGGAGATATGGGTTAAGAAAAAATATGGTATACTTGTCTTGATTCCTTAAGATGTTCATGAGAACTTTTTATTTACCTAGGGTGTCTAATGCAGGAGCATCTTGGGTCTTGAGCAATCTTGCATCGCCAAAAACATTTCCTATTTTATGTACCTATCTATTGTTTGTTTTGTAGCCATTGCTGATTATGGTTTCATGATTTTTGATGTTAATTTTGTGCCTTGGGCCTATTCTTGGACCTTCTCCTATGAGAGCATAAGGATTGGATAGATCGTGTCGAAGTTAGAGTTGTTTTGCCTTGCGGTTGGAGCCATATTTTCCTAATTTCTACATGCTAATTACGCATCATGTAGCCATTGATCCTTAATGAATCAGCCTTTGCAATCTTAGGGCCTTAAAGAGGACCTAAAATGCTATCTTCACCTAAGACCACAAATCCTAATTCATCATGAGTTGGGATTTATCACCATTTTCCTCGAGTATCAATTTTTAGTCTTTTTCATGCGAAACGTGGAGTTTTTCATCTTCCGTGGTTCCGTATGATCAAATGAGATCTTTCTAAGTTAGGAATATGTTCTTGGGTCATGTGTGGACCTAAACGTGGCTTTGCATTGAGTTTTTTTCATTCTTTCTTTAGTTTTGGTTTACTCTTCCAGGTTAGACCTAAACGTGGCTTTGCATCGATTTTTGTTCATTCTTTCTTTAGTTTTGGTTTACTCTTCCAGGTTGGACCTATAATGTAATTAAATGCTTGATTGGATGACTTGTGGCTTAGCTAGTTATATATTGGGAGCTTGGGTTGATGTAGGGGGTATTGGAGAGAAAAAGATAGAGAAGAGAGAAGGAAGAATCATAATTGGATCCTACAAGATCTTGAAGATCATATTGTTTATCTCATATTGTAATAGCAAAGCTAGTGGTTTGCATGCTTGGAGACAAGGAGATTTCTTGGAGGCTTGCAAGCTCAAGTTTAGATCTTCCTTAGTGTTTCCATCAGTTGCTAATGTGTTTCAGAGCTGGATTAGCTAGGAGATTGCTTAAATACTTTTGTAATTTCATTGTATAAGGTCCAAACCTAGAAGGCCTCACAACCAGACATGTTGAATGAAATTCTATTTTGAAGTATTATATTATTGTATTCTGATGTGGTTGTTGTTGTTATAAGTGTTGGTGTAGGTTTGGACTATCCATTATTGGGTCCTCCATCCCTGCCCTGCATCAAAACACAATCTCTTCTTCATCACCAAATTCATCATTAGTCACACCTTCTTCAAAATAAAAACTTTTGACCCTTAGACATGAGCTTAGGTTCCTTAGAAACTTTGTTAAGACATCTAGATGTAATGTGACCATTCCTATTACATTTAAAGCATTTCAAAGGAAATTTTCCTTCATACTTACCAGAGCTATTAGGTGGTCTTTTTGTAATCAATGCTTCAAGTTCATCAATATTCCTTTCCTCTTCCATGATCTCTTCCCATTGCTTAACATAGTGGTTGAAGTTATCTATAGAGGAGCTCTCTCCCTTTTCATACCACTACTACATTTGAGGCTATATTTCGACAGCTATCTATCAGATTTTCAATGCCTATTTTTTGACCCTTCGATAGATGTGTCCATCGGCGCTTTTGCGTTGCAAATTGCTACAGAAGTGATAACTGTCAGTATTCCGCAATCCATTTCCATCAAAACTTGCCACATTAATAGAAACTTCACTATGGGATTTCATACAATATATCTATCAAAACTCTAACAAACCATGTGGAAGTCTCGTCGAAAAACTCTGTCAAAATACCTATCAAAATGGTGATGCATATGCAATGACCAGGATAACCCATCGGATGTATAGCAGTCCCATCGCACATATCTATCGAAAAGGATTTCTCTCTGACGTTATAGATATCAGGAGGGTGATGGATATGCAATGAATGTCTGATAGGATAATTCATCAGATGTATAGCACTGTTGTCGAAAAAAGTTTCATGCATGTCAAAAAAGTGACGGATATGCACATTAAAGATAACAAAGCTCAAGAGACCATCGTAGTTGGTCTCTTTCTTTGGTCCATATTATTGACAAAATAGTTTACCTTTCTTGAGCTCATCAAATGCGGGGATTTGAAAGAATTTAATAAAATATTTTCATGATAACGTATATAATTTAAGTTGGCGTTGCATGAATTTATCTACTTCACGCACTTGTACACTACAAGGACAATGATAAAGAAGCATCTCCTCCCATGGCCTACATTATTCAAGCCATGAGAGGGGATGCTTCTTTATGGATGTCCTCCTAGTCTATAAGTGTGAGAAGTAGATAAATTCATTCAACGTCAAACTAAAATAATGTACGTTAGTGATGAAAATATCATCTATTAAATTCTTTCAAATCCCTACATTTGATGAGCTAATGAAAGGTAAAAACATTTTGTTAGTAATATGGACTGAAGAAAGAGACCAACTATGATGGTCTCTTGAGCTTTGTTATCTTTACTCCTAGCTACTGGGTAAGGCCTGGAAGACTTATACCTGTCGATCATCGAGAATAATCACCACCTTTCCTTTATGTACACTGCACATTATCCAATATAAGAGGAGGAAAATATGAATGGATAAAAGAAATGAAAGATGCAATAATATTATCTTGTTGTTTACCTTCTCATAATTGATCCCAGTCTCACAAAAGTAATTTTATACGATCACTAGCACATTTCATGCATGGATGAGAAACAATATCCAAACTTTCTAGATTCTGAGAAGAGGTATGAGTGGAGGCCAAAGAAGGGATATTTGTGAAGGTTATATAGACACAGGTTACTAAATCATCATCTTTGCACTGGTATTCAATCTGGAAACCCTCATATGTATATAGCCACTCTAGCAAATCTCCACATCTAGCAAATCTCCACAAAAATATCTTCTGGCCTCCACTACATATACACCTTCTCAAAATCTAAAAACTCTCTATCATTGATTCCTGTCCTTTTTTCAGCATCTATGTGGACTAAGACCTTAAATTATTGAGCTTCTCTTTGTTTCGAGAATAGTTTAACATTCTCTACTTAACAGGGCCAACCACATGAAGGTGGAAGCTCATCAGGCCCCTCCTAGGAGCCTCTTATGACCTTTTATGACATTTTAAGACCTCTAAGATGTATTCTTAGGGATCGTAAAGGGTCGTAAAGGGTCCTAAGACACAACAACTAAGAAACATAAATGTAGGCATCATGGTCACAATTTTTTGGAGACATGACATAATTGAGTGGTATACCCAGACGATGCAAAGCAACCACTACTCCTCTGGTTCCAAGTCGACACTACGGGATCCAAAAACCATAGATACAGAATAAATTTAGAGAGAGGAGGAGGGCCATAATGACCAAAATAATATAGGACCATGTATTATTTTGGTCATTATGGCCCTCCTCTGCTCTCTAAATTTATTCCTTATCTATGGTTTTTGGATCCCGCAGTGTCAACTTGCAATCAGAGAAGTAGTGGTTGCTTTGCATCATCTGGGTATACCACTCAATTATGTTGTGTCTCCAAAAAAATTTGACCATGATGCCTACATTTATGTTTCTTAGCTGTTGTGATATCTAAATTTATGTTCCTCAGCTGTCGTGTTTATGTGCATGTTCTTTATGTTTCCCAATAGATCTCTTTCCAGAAAACAAATGCTTTGGTTTCAGGTTCATTATCACTCTATCAACCTCTCCCTTGCGAGCATCCTTGTTTCTCTTCTTTGATGCCTTCTTGCCAATTTTAATAGCTTTCAATTTCTGAGTTGAATCCTTGAAGCCATCTCCTGGAACAACTTCACCAGGAGGCCTAGACCTAGATCTTGACCGTGATAACAGATGTTGCTTCTTGTTTAGCTGATCAATATCCATGGCATCATCATTTTCATCCACTCCACTGGACCTCTCTCATTTTTGGCCTTTTCGCGATACCAACCTACTTCAAACTCTCTCTATTATTGCCAAAGGATCCAGCCCCAGTCTAGAAAGATGTCTTCCCATTCTCTATTCCTCTATTGTAGAATGATATATTTGAAACAACAAGGGTGGCTCAAAGCAGTTAATTTTGCATTGTAGACTATATTTGTTGCAGTAGCAGAGCATCAAGCACCACCTTCAGCACAATATGATCACGAGACGGGTCTGTATGTTTTATGAAACACCTATCCACAATAGAATGGAAAGACATCTCTCTAGCCTGGGCCTGGATCCTTCTACAATTAGCTTCATAATAACTAAAGTAGATGAGAGCTGAGCAATTATCTTCCCAAGAAAAATCTCATAAATGAACTATGTGTACCCCAATTCATGTGCCCTCTATGCGTACCTAAATGATATATTTGAAACAATAAGGGTAAGGCTTAAAGAAGTCAATTTTGCATCATAGTCTATAGTTGTTGCAACAACAGAGCATCAGGTGCCACCTTCAACACAATATGATCATCTATCCACAACGACCAAACTTCATAAAATATATAGACTTGTCTAGTGATCATATTGTGCTGAGGTGGCACCTGATGCTATGTTGTTGCAACAACTACAGACTGTGATATAAAATTAACTTCTTTAAGCCTTACCCTTGTTTCAAATATATCATTTAGGTACACATAGACGGCATAGGAATTGAGGTACACATAGTTCATTTATGAGATTTTTCTTGGGAAGCTAATTGCTCATCTCCCATCTACTTCATTTATTATGAAGCTAATTGCCGAAGGATCTAGGCCCAGGCTAGAAAGATGTCTTCCCATTCTGTTTAAGCCATAGTCCTTATTCTTGTGTAGCAGGGTTGTGGAAGTGATTAACAAAGTCAGGGAACTCTACTTAATCCTTGAGTTGAGGCTAATTCCTTGAGTGGATTCCAAGTTACTTGTTGAATCCTTGAGTTGACTTAGTCTCCTTAGGGTGATAGTAGAGGGCTCTGCATCAAGATATATGAAACAAAGAAGAAGAGGAATACCAATAAAAGATTAAATTATCTGTAACTCTAGTAATCCAATGTCCTGTGGAATAGTAAATAGAACAATGAATCCATATGTATGTTTGAATGTGATCTTGGTTGGGTGATGATATAAGAACATTTCCTTTTGTTATATTTACATGTTCATGAAATCATTATACTATTTTTTAATAAAGTCAAGAAATTGATTGGTGTTGGTGACTGTGACTAGTAAAGGGGTTAGGAGAGTTAGACTAGAAACTTTTCATCAAAATGGCTTGACATAATGAAGATACAAGAAGCTAGAGAGATATTTCTTTACAAATTCTATTGTCACATCTTGTCATTAAATGGAGCATGGGCATGGGTTAGGAGAGTTAGACCAAAAATTGAAAAGAATAGAAGAAATATATATATGGATACATGTAGTTCTATCCATGTACTCTATATTCCCTAGATATAGACCATGTATGCATCTCCATTTGGATATGGTTGTGTGTGGTCAGTAAACAACTTGTATATGGTCAATACAAGATTTGAGCTGTATATTTTGCCAAAAAAAATGGAAGTGGAAATGTTCAAATAGTCAAAGACACAATAAGAAAAATAGTTTACAGAGAGAGGAAAACACTTATCATGTCACACATATGACTCATCATTAAACTCAAAAGTGGAAGCCTTGTCTGAGATTTTCTGTGTGGACATTCTACATAGTTTGTTGTCTTTTACACACTATTTTTTGTACTGACATCTATCTCATATCCAAGGCTTTTAAATTTTTTTAGAATGTATTGGATGCCTTATCTTTCCAGTGTCACTATTTTACATACACCCAAATTTGAAGTGAAAACTATTTATATTTATAAATCAAGTGATACATTTTTTTCTAGTATAGTTGATGCCAACTATTGTATCCTCATGCAAAGAGAGAATAATTAGTTGCAAAAGAATGATCTGCACAACATTTGCAAGCATTATCATTTTGAGAGTTCTAGTTCAAAAGAAAAATTGTGCCCTAAATGTATCAAGAGAGTCCACTAATGAAAGGAAAAACTTCAATTTGTGTAGTTTTGAGATGACCACTTTGAATTCCAGAGAGTTTAGATGGAACCAAAAGGAAAAAGGAGTAATAACCTGATTGAAAACAAGTGTCAAGAAATTGAGGGATGGCTTGATCAATGGTTTTTTTGTCTCATATAAACCATACCGGCATTCTACTTGTATATGTATTGTGATTGGAAGATACAATATGAATATTTCAAATTACCTACGTTCTGGTGATAAAGAGGATGATTCAACTATGAGAGAAATGAGTACGATAGAGTGTTTATAAAAATTCAATGGTATTCATAAGAGGTAGGAGATTCACACTGAGATATTGTTGTTTTGGACCAGTTCAGGGTTCTCTGACTATACCCCTGCAAATGGACTAGAAAAATGGTGGATTTACAAAGAAACCACAAGTTAGAAACATTCCCAAGGTCTCAACTCTTGGAAAGTATTGTCTTATGATCCAAAATGATTAAATCTAAGAGGAATTAACCCCAAACTCACTGCAACACTAAAACCCTCAAATTAGCCTCTCTACACCCTCAATCCTAGGGCTTCTCAAATCTCATGTCTCCAGTCACTTCCAGGTCTAACAAATACTTGTATCACCATTAGATAAACATTCTAAGAGGATTCAAACCCCTAGGCATACCATTTGTTTGAGTCAAATGCTCACTGCTACACTCTAGCCACCACTCCCACTGGTTTCCTTTCACTATCCCGTGACAAAAGCCTAATACCTACACTTATTCTTGCATTTCATCTATTAATAGACTATTTTAAATGTTAATTCAATACATCCCATGAATTATAGGCCCTTAGAGTTCATGGGATGGCCATAAGTTATTTAAAATTCAAGACTGTTTTAGAAAAAAACACCAGAATCAAAATAGTTTGTTCAAACTAGGCGTACAGATTTTGAAATCTAAGTAAAATCTATTCAACCATGATCAAATGTGAATGATAAAATACTTAAATGCATTCTTACAACTCCCCAAATTCCACAATGCTTCAAGGAATTAGGGGTTCAATACCAATTGAAGAAAATAAGAGTTTTTATTGATTCTCTATATCCAGTCCGTACACCCAGGCTTCTTCTCCCCCATACAATAAACTTTCACCAGTAAAATAGAACTCCAATAACCATATCAACCAAATTTTGTCATTGATTTAAGTGGTTATGGCTTAAAACAAAACAAAATACTATTTCCCTCTAAACATCATGTAACTATTACTTTTTTAAATATTTGAATTTTTAAACCATAAAAATGGCTTTATTGAATACTTACCCTTTCTTAGTGATTCCTAATGCCCTAGACTTACCCCATGACCCATCCTAGACTCTTAAAACATAATTTAGACTTCACCCCTACATATTATAGGTCATTCAAGACCAGTAACTCTTGGGACAAGAGTTTCATTGCTGGTGGGGAGTATGGTGCAGGGGCACCAAGGATCAACAAGAAAGCTATAAAGACATTCAAGACATTGAAGACACATAATGAGGATCAAAGGTAAAATGAGGTAAAAAGGATTCTAAAATATGTAAATCACATTAATTATCATGTGTTGGCACCTATAATGTTTTAATGCCATGAAATGGCATTTAAATGTATGGACTTCAATTATAAATGTGTAAGGGTCATTTGGATGTAATATGGACCATTAGTGTCCAAGGGTATCTTAGGGTAGTTAGGATTATAGGAATGAATCAATTAAGTCTCCTAGGTGTTTGGAAACCTTTGGAGTTCTCCTATTAATAAGGTTTTTAAAGCATTTTCATAGTTTAAGTTTTCAAATATTTAAAATACAATGGCTAGTAGCCATTTAAGAGGGAAGTTAGGATTTTGATATCTAAACACTCAACTAATCCCTCTAACTGACCAAGAGAGGTTGGGGAAGTTGAGATTATGATTCCTATTTTTAATCAAAACCCTTAGTACGGGTATAATAGACCTAGTGTGTATGGGTTGAACAGAGAATAATAAAGAAAGTTACATTTGTCTACAATACTGGTGTTGAATTTGTATTTCATTTATATGAGATCTTTTTAGAAGTGTTAGAGATGCATTAGGAGTTTTTTAAAATCCATTTTCAATCTCTACTGCTTAAAATATATCCTGTTTGAAGAGCTTACACGCCTAGCATTGATTCACAATCTAGATTAATAGACTTTTTTGGTAACAATCTGAGTTTTCTTTGAAGATGCAATCATCCCATGATCTCTAAGGGCCCAAACTTCATGGGATGAATAAATATAACATGTATGATAACCTTTTAACTTATTAAATGCAAGAACAAGTGTAGATTTGACTGATCTTCACGGGACAGTGAAGGTAACCTAGTGAATTTGCTAGGTACAGTACAACAGTGGGAGTTTGGTCTGAAGGGCATGGTATTTTATGATCCAAATAGTCTTAGCATGTTGTATGGATGGTGAATCAACCACCAATTGGTTTTGAAAGTGTCTCCATAAATAAAGGTTAGGAGACTCTTCTTCTAAAGAACGGAAAAAAAGATACATGCAAATATTGAATAAAAAAACATACATAGATGATAACATGTCTGAACATGACGAAGAACTAATAACAAAATAACTTATTTATTGGTTTAATGAATCAAATATAATCAAATATTTTGATACAACTAATATTGTAATTTTTCCATCAAAAGGCTTTAAGCCTCTAGGCATTTTTCAAGACACTTATTTAGAAGAGATGAACTTCTAAACTCTATTCTATGGATCTCCTCAGCCAATTGATGCTACAAAGAAATTATCATACCAAAAAAAAGGGGATCTCATACATAAAAATAATGAATTTTCAATGAACATAACAAATATTTTCTTTAAAGAAATTAAAACTATTATTCAACAAATACCTTTGTTTGCATGGATTTGCATAAGAAAAGTTGAGTTAAAAGGTAGAAAGCTAGTTGTTAAGGATGTGCATGCTCATATGTAAATCTGGAGAAAATACTAAGATGTTCATTGGGCTTTAGATCTTTGAGAAGTATTTGCATATCTCCAGATTATTTAGAGAACACAAAAAATAACATATTTGTAATGATAAGACAATAGGGACCTCCAACCTTTTTTGTAACATTGTGTTGGAAACTGCAATTGAAGCAATTATTGTATTGTCATTGATGTCAAACCTTAACTGGTAAGACTGTTGCTATTTAAGAAAGTATTATATCTATTTGATTGATGAGAAGGTTATGGGCAAGGTTGGTAACAATAGGACCTAAGGAAAGGTTGAGTTATCTTGATACTTCAATGGGTACTTGATTATGTGGCACAATGATGAGACAATGTATTGTTTATCTAAGTAAGAAGGAAGAGTAAACAAGTAGGCTTGACCGAGCGAAAGTGAAGAAATCTAGTTTAAGCCGAGTGATGTTAGTGTCGACTGAGTTGAGAAAATTTAGTATTGACCGAACATCAGTTAATTACCAAGGAAGATAGTATTAGCCGAGGAAATAGTTTTAGTGATGACCGAGCTATCCAGAGAAGATCGAGAGGAGTTGAACATAGTATTGATCGAGCGTCAGCAATTTACATTTGATGAAGAATTCAAATTCCCAGCTGACATAGTTGAATTGTTGGTTTATGTAAATCATGTTGACTTTATTTATTGATTGTATGGAAGCATTTAATGCACTGAAAAACATTTTATTGTAAATCTATAAAGAAATTTGAGATGATTCTAGAAGGATGGACGAAGAACATAAAGTTGGAAAGATTCGATGAATCTGACCTAACCCTAAGATCTACACAGGAGATTAAGAGAAAAAAGTAAGATCAGCCTAAGTGAGGAAGTATTAAGGAAACCTAAGCATGAGGTTGAGATATGCAGAGGATGTTGGAGTTGATGTTGATGTTATTGACTGTATAAGCAGAAAAGGCTGAAGGAGAAGGTGTTATAATTTCTTGAAGAGATTTTCGAGCAAATCAGTGATGGAGATGAAGATGAATCACAATCAGTAAGCCAACATATGTGTATGGAATTGGATTTGATATTTGCAAAGTGAGTTGTATGTTTTTAGATCAATACTATTGTTACTTTCTAATCATTGTATCAGTCAAAATCCTTTTAACAGAGGTTGACCTAACAGTCATTTTTATAAATCCTTTGAACAAGGTTACATTCTAATGGAATGTATGTAAGTCCTATAACAAGGCTCACTTCTAATAGAGTGATTGAAATCCTTTAATCGGGTCACACCTAGTAGTGTGTTTTGTAACCTTTGATAGGGTTGGCTTTTCACAGAGCTCACTTCAGAAGAGTGAAAATATCAGTAACATGTTACAAAGTGGTTTTTCCCAAATTGGGTTTCCACTATAAATCCTGGTGTTAATACTTGTGTGAATGTTTTGGTTTGAACATTTATGTGTTTTACAAGTTACATACTATTGGATAGTGGACTGGATTGTTATATGTTTATGTTATGTATTTAGTAATGACCGAGTAGCTGTTGGTTGTTAGATCTGATCTATTGAAGAGTTTGAAAGTTTGTTTTATACATTTGGACCTGAGAACAATTGATTCACCCCCCCTCTTTGTTGCTCTAAATCATATTAACACATTGACAAGTGAAGAACATTTTTGGGAGCCATTATGCAAGGCCTTATTACGTATATCTAATAGGCCCAAGAAGTCAAGTATTTTGACAATATAGAGGATAGAGACCTAGAATTTGAAATTAGAAAGAAAAAAAACATTACTTTTTAGTCGCGACTTCTACTATAGGGTTAATGCATTTTGAATAATGATGCTAAAAAATGATCAACTCTTAGGCTATTTTTTTGTCACAAAATTTCATAATCGTGGAAATGAACATGTACATTTTATGTTATGGATAAAAGATGCACCTATCTATAGAAAGTGCATGAACATTGAAATTGAAAATTTTGTGGACAAATGCATCACATGCAATTGTTCATTACTTGATGCAAATCTTATCAAAATACAAACTTATCATAATACAAAAACCTATAAAAAAACAAAAAAACTTCTAATTATTGATTTAGTTTTCTATTGCCTCCAATAAGAAGAATGACAATATTAGAGCCCTTACCAAATCCAAATTCTCAATGAAAGACAATCAAAGAGACTTCTTCAAACAATTCAGAACCAAAAAATACACAATAGAAGATACATTGGACTATTTCTTTGATGAATTCAAATTAGATGAAGAAAATTATATTGCAATGCTACAATCAACATTGTCATGAAAAATTGTAATGCTAAAAATATATCAAGCTGATATATGGATAAATTAAATTAAATATATAACCTAAATATATTATTTTAATTTAAATTAAATATTAAGTTAAGTTAATAAATTATAATGCTAGAATCCAAATCTAGCTATTAAAAATTAATAGAAACTCCTACTAACTGTATTAATTGTAGAGAATCACCAAGTACATTATGTTGTTAGAATGCAAGCTACTCCTTGCTCTTTTAATGACATTCAAAATCATCTTAGCCTCAAAAAATCATTATGAACAATTGAATCCTTTTTTCTTTGATCAATACAACTTTTCTTGAATCTTCCTATATATTTTGACATTATATAGCTCTATTTATACAACTTCTAAAGCTATAACATTCTCCCTAGCCCTAGAAGAATTCCCATGGATGCTAGATGTCAAAAAGGCATATGTTCATTTCAAAGTTCCGAGTTAGATAGTCAAATGACACTAGCACAGTTGCAGAACAGTCCTACTCTATTTTCTAAGCAACCTATTATGTCTTTGTCTAGGTTTAAAATACATCTTACTATTTACACTTTATAAACATAAATCTCTATGACCCATTAATATTATAAATACAAATATATTTTTAATTGCTTTATCCAAGAATCCAACTTTTTTACAACAATTTCTCCATTAAAAGTTTGAATTTCAATCTTAATACTTACTTTAAACATAGTTTTATGTTTTCCTTTATATGGAATTGCTAAGAAATCCACACTTAACTTACCTTCTTCCCCTATTCCAAATTACTTACAAAGTTTGGTTCTTGCACCATCTTCATTTGTGCTTGTTCTTGGCCTAACAATTGTTGGTCTTCAATGTGAAATGATGTTTTGAAGAGGCCAAAAGAAAAATGGGAGGAGAGAATATGTGTCTTCTACATAGTTGAGGCAATTAAACCAAAAAACACATATTTTTAGAGGACAAATCCCACAAATATTTCAACAATGGCTTCTTTACAAGATTTGTTCAAAGAAGAGACAATCAAGGAAACAAGGAAGTTCATCAAATTAAACAATAGAAGATTCGTAATCAAAAAATTAAATGATAGGGTATGCTATCCCTAGGCTATCTAAGTCCTAGTGTAGTCCAAGTATGCCCTCAAGGTCACCCAAGGCATTTCCCAGGTGTGTATATTCCAGGTCTTAATGTGGTCTCAGACTTGGGCGATCCCAGTATACCCCCAAGTTCACCCAAGGTACTACTCGAGTAGATCTTTTCAGTTCCCAAATTGAGCCATTTGGGCCCTATCCAAACTCTTCCTGGACTATGGAATAGAGAGGCACCCGGTCGAAGGGGATACACTTAGTTTTTTTTTCCAAAAGTTTGCAAAGAGCTATGTAAAAAAAATGATTTTTTGTGGTTGGATAGCCACTAACCAGACCCGATGCAGCTGGGAGGAGAAGCCCAAAAGAATGGTGGAAAAGGGAGAAGACAAGTTAAGCATTGAGAATATGGATGATTGCAATGTTGAGTTTTGGGGGTTCACATACCTCAAAATTTGTCAAGGGTCTTCATCTATCAATTCATCTCACTCATAAAACTATCTTCATGAGCTGCAATCAAAATAAAAATGGTCTTCATTAATCACTTCATCCTGCTCTAAAACTCTCTTCGCAGGCAATCAAAATAAAAATGATTTGACCATTTCATTTTTTTTTTCATGTATACCCCGAAACTGTCAAAATTTTGATGGTCTATTTAAAACCCATCGAAATTATGACACCATCGGGGACTATTACAAAAAAAAACCCAAATTCATAAAAAAGAATTATCCGTTAGAAGTTTCCGTTGAAATTGGGCCCCAAATGTAGTAGTGTACTCAGTCACACTGGCTTTGAATGCAATTTCAACCTTCAGAAGTTCCTTGCTAAGAGTATTCATCTCATAGGCATACATTCTACCAACCAAAGCTTCTCTTGAAATGTCTCTAATAGTTCTCAATTCCTCAATAACTGCAAGATTCTCACTATAACACATGGGTAAAGATCTCAAAATTTTGTTTTCAAATTCATAATCACTGAAGGTACCACCGGCATCACAAACCAAATCATTTACTCTTTGTATATAGGTTGAGATAGATTTGCTTTCACTCATTTTCATATCTTTAAATTTTCCTTTAAAACACTACAACTTAGCTTGCTTAACATACTTGTCACCTTCATAAATAGTTTCTAATTTAGTCCATACCTCATGTGTTATCCTTAATCCATAGATGTATGAATACTCTATGTCTGACAAGGCACTGACTAAATTTTCCCTTTCTAACATGTTCTCCTTGAATCTAGTAGCATGAGACAAGTCATTAAGAATGGTGTAAGGATTCTTTGTGATATCCCAATATTCATCTCCCATACATATTAGATAAGTATTCATCTGATCCTTCCATATCAGGTAATTGCTTCCATCAAACTTAAGGATTTATTTCCTTATGCTTTTCATGTTGGATCACCTTCAAGAGATTAAGATTCTTCAAAAGGACTTGTCTCTGATACCAATTGTTAGGCCCAAAAGGAGGCAAGCACAACTGAGGGGAGGGGGGGGTGAATCAATTGTGCACCAATAATTAAAACTTAAATCCACTCAAACCAATTAATGATTTTAAATATAAACAATGAAGCAAGATCCACAACACATAGCACATAATACTAAATTTTTGTTTTTGAGGAAACCCTGTTAAGGGAGAAACCCTGGTGGGGATGATACTCACTAGATAGATGTATTGGTAAAAGTATTACCCGATTAAGAGAAAATGAAAAGAATAAAAGGGGAATGCACATGAATTCATAGGCCCGCTACTTAGATTTCACTACTCACAATAAAATGATCTGGCCCTCAGTTGGGTTCACATATCAATATCTAATTACAATTCACAGGGGTGAACAAACTATCTAGAATAATGAACTATCTTATATCATATGTTATGCCAATACACTTCCAATGAAGTATAATTTATCCTTCAATTTTTTAATACAAACATCCTCTTCTCTTCACAATATATACCCATCCATCACAATCATAAAATATTTGCATGTTTATACAAATTACAATACAACAAGGTCGGCTAAGACCTATACACATTAAAGATACAACATTATGCTTAAATCAAAAAGTGATCCAAATCAAGTCATCCAAGACTTAGATAGGATCCAAAATATTATCCTCGAACATGCTACAACTTCACTGAATCAGCTCCAAGAATCATAACATGTTACTTCACCAAGTCGGCTAGGACTAATGAAGAAATGCCAACATGCTAGAAAAACACCACACATGATCATCTCAATTAATGTGATCTAGAAATAAGGTTATAACACGGTCCAAGAATACCAACAAGTAGCATGAATAACTTCTCAAACCTTCTCATCATCTTGAACTCAAATTTCAAACTCATCTCTGCACTAAATACCAACAATATTGAACACCAAACTCTATCATAACATAAAGATAACTTGTTGAACTCTAAATCATGAACATCACCAGTTGAGAACACAACAGTGAGTCCCAAACACACCAAAAGCTTCACAACATCTAAATCAATCATATCAATCCTCACCAAAGCAATAACTCAACCTCTGTCATAATAGGAACATTTAAATACTGACACCTAATAAATCAATCATATCTTCCTCAAACTATCACCCAAAATTTTGTGAACCTATGTAGACCAACTACAAATATATCTTATTTTTATACCTTACGATCGCAAAACAACATCTTCAATGTAGCATCTAAACAACCAAAATCTTCTTCACCAGACATACTGAGCACAATGTCTACAATAGAAATTTATATGTTGACATCAATGACAAAACATTAATGTTAGAAAACACAAACACCAAACTATGACATGCTAAAAAATATTCCAACAAGAGATAGCTATACATGTAGTCTTGTATTGGTGATATATGAGTGTAGGTATTTTATTGGTGTATATTATGGTGTCAAGGTATGCAGGTAATTTGTATATCGATGTGATATAATTAAGTTTGTGGTTGTTTGGTGATGTGTGACTCACGTTTAGGAGGTCATTCTTATATCCTTTATTCTTGTTTGGATTCCTATATTATGGTACCTGGTTGTGGATTCTTTTGGAAAACTATATTTTTCATTGATATGTGTTTGAGTCTGAAGATCTATTGATTGTCCTCTTAGTTATCTTGGTTTATTGGTTACTAATGTTATATTGAGTTTACATTCTTCATTTCTTATGTATGTTTGAGTTTTAATAGGTAACAGATTATATATTCATTATCTTGCAATGTCATGACTATTGAAAATGATGAATAACTAAGAGGGGGGGGGGGATCAATTATAATCAAACAATTTTCTTCTCTTATGTTAAACTGGTAACATCTTAAACCAATCATAAACTTATAACATATGTAAACATGAAATCACAAAACCATCAACACAATGAACACCAAAATTTACGTACAAACCCAAACTGTGAAAAACCACAGAGAATCTAGTTCTCATAAAATGAACATCAGTTAAGGTAATTTCTACAATGGGCTCACTACTAATTTACTCACTACTAGTTGGATCACTACTAGTTGGGCTAACTACTCATAAATAATAAAGTTTAATTTCTGATACAAGTAGGTTCACTACCAAAATTTAAGAAATGAAAGTTGAATTCACCACTGAAGTCACTATAACCAATATTGTATAATACAAGAATGATAAAATGGTCTATTAGTGATTACATCAACTTGTATGTACATCAACACATAGATCTTCCCTTGTCATATTTTCATTCACTTCACATATACTCACATACAAGCATGAGATAAGTAAATTCATCACTCTCTTATACCATCTCATACCAACAACAAGGTCATCCTAATTAAAATAGGTCACATTGAAGCATTCTTGTACTAGTAAGGAATGAAACATGGACCACGTCACTCAATACAACATGCCTCACACATAACAACATGCTAGATCATCACCAAGATATTTTGTACCAACATATAGGATCTATATGTTACAATTCAAATGCATCAACCAAAGCACAACAAACACATCCAAGATAGGACCAAATCCAAACAAAAAATCCATAATATGTTGCACTATAAATGAAACCATCACCGACACATATAAGAGTGAATATTTAAAGTACATCATCTAGTGCACACTTCTATTGAAGCACTAAAGTAACCGAACCACATCTATGCATAGGATATGTTGACATCAATGATAACAATTAATTACAATACAAAAGAAATCATCAACCTCATTTTCTAACAATCTCCCCCTTTTTCATTGATGGCAACATTCATCAATAACAAAATAAACAACTTAATGTCAAAATCTATCAACATAAAATTTCTATGTTCTCCATTATTCTTCTCCCCCTTTGACAACAATGATAATGGGCCAAAATCCCCCTTACTAACTCACCTTTCTACCCCTAAGAGGAAGCTTCCAAGCATTGATCCAGAAGAGAATAATCATGAAATGCATTGGACCAATGCACTCATAGGTGTATTATTGAACACTAGGAAGGGGCAGAATGCCCAGCTTCCCCCTGAGATACTCAAAAGTATCCTTTCAAAATTGTTTTGTAATGATATGTGAAATCTTCTCCTTTGTAGGTACATACTCAAGTTTAACCTCCTTCTCCAATACCTTCTCTCTCAAGAAATGATACTTGATAGATATATATTTTGTCATGGATTACTGCATTAAATTCTTTGAATATTTATAACATTGGTATTACCACACATAATTAAAATCAACTCATTAAAAGTTATCCATATATCCTTCAAAGTCATAATGTGAGTACAACATGAGGATGATGCATTGTATTCAAATTCAATAGGTTATATTGTTACAAAATCCTACTTCTTTTTTGACCAAGCAACAAACCAAGAGATAAGGAAATAAGCTCCATCACTAGTACTCTGTCAGTTATTCAGACATCCGAGCTAATCTGCATCAGTATAAGTTGTTAGAGTGAAATCCAAACCTTTTGGATACCATAATCCAAACTCTTCTATACCCTTAAAATATCTAAAAATTCTCTTTACTACCATAACATGTGACTCTTTTGGTTCTTGCTAAAATATAGCATCCAAACAAACTATATACATAATATCTAGTCTAGTAGCAATCACATATAATAGTACTCCAATCATTGATCTATACTTACTCACATCAACCTTCAGTGAATCATCTTGTTTAGTCAGCTTACATCCGGTAACAATAGGAGTACATATCAATTTGGAATTCTCTAAACCAAAATTCTTCAACAATTCTTTAACATACTTAGACTAAGAAATGAAAATTGCTTTACTGTTTTGATTTACTTGCAATCTAATAAAGAAATTCAATTCACCAATCATAGACATCTTGAATTCCTTCTACATTTCTTTTGCAAATTTTCAGCACAAATCATCTTTCCCTCCAAAAATTATATCATCAACATAAACCACAATAATCAAAATCTAATCTGAATAAATATTGTAATACAAGTTATTTTCAGCTAACCCTTTCTAAAATCATTTTCCAATCACATATCTATCAAATCTTCCATACTAGGCACTGGGGGGTTAGCCCACAAAAGTGGTTCCCACTTTTTGCCACGAAGAAAATTCAACAATAAAAAAAAATAAAATTTGACCCCTTCGAACGAACTGGGATCTTCGTTCAAAGGTCCCCAAGGGGTTCGTTCAAACACACCTATGTGGAATGTTTGAACGAACCCCACCCCCTTCGTTCGAACAAGCCCGCATAGCATGCTCGAATGAAGTTGGGGTTTTTTTCGAACCAGCCCTGGCCAAAATTTTAAATAAGTTATGGTGATGGGGGTCATTTTTCACCATTGTTTTTTTTTAACTTGTGGACCCCCCAGGTGTTAGATCGAGCCCAATGATGTCCTAGCACGACATCAACATCTCGTGAGCATTTTCGACCTCTTATGACTGTCTTTCATATCAAATACACATTATTCTTCCTTTTTTATTTTTTTTATTGTAAATTATTTGTTTTTTATATATCTTAGTTAGTTTTGTGCTTTCAATAGTTTTTTTGTATTCTATTAGATGATTTTATAAAACAATTGTTAGAAAATGTTAAAAAACCCTATTTAGAAAATTTTAGAAAACCCTAGTTAGAAAAACGAAGCTAGAAAACCCTAGTTAGAAAAACCAAACTAGAAAACCCTAGTTAGAAAAACCAAACTAGGAAACCCCAGTTAGAAAACCCTAGCTAAAAAACATTTTAAAAATGTTTCTTAAATGTTTGTTTTTAATTTTTTTAGTTAGATGTATTTGAAAATTTTTAGTTTATAAAGCTGTAGAAAATGTTATGTACACATGTATTGTTAGATATTTAAATGTTTGAAGTTCTTTTTTACATACTAAAATGTTATGTACATATATCCAAGATTTTTTGTTAGATACTTGAACAAACACGCTAGTTAAACTAACATTTGAAAATCCTAGTTAGAAAATGTTATAAAAGCTTATTTAGAAAACCCTAGTTCTAAAATGTTATAAAACCCTAGTTAGAAAACTTTAGCTAGAAAATCCTAGGTAGACAACCCTAGTTAGAAAATTTTAGAAAATCCTAGTTTAATAACTATATAGAAAATGTTTCTTTTTAAAAATGTAGAAATTTTTTATGTTGAAATGTTATGTATATGTTCTAGATGTTTCCATTTTACATGTAAAATTGTTATACATTGTATAGTTAGACATGTTAACATATTATCTTAGGAGCCCTTAAATATGTATCTTAAAACCTTAAAAGACACCTAGGGCCCCTTAAGATACCTAGAACCCTTAATATGATCTTTTATTCAACATTACATAAGGTTCCTTAACAACCTCTAGATTATGACATAAAACCCTTTATGAACCCTTAGCAAGACCTATTATTGACATAAAAGTACATAATACCCCTTACTTGATGACATATAATAACATAAGACTCATTATGACATAAAACCCTTTGAGAACCCTTACCAAGACCTGTTATGACAAAAAATGATCTTTAAGAACCCTTAGTAGGACCACTTTGACCCATTAATGTATCTTAGGATCCATTAACACATATAAGGACCCATTGTTGCATGCAAGACTCCTTAAGACATACTAGGATCCATTAATGTAACCTAGGATCCCTTAGGATCCCCAAGACCCATTAATGTATCTTAGGACCACTTATGACACCTCTGACCCTTAGACCCCCAAGACCCATTAATGTATCTTAGGACCACTTGTGACACCTATGACCCCTTAAGACATTCTAGGACCCTTATCCATCCCTTACAACATCTTAAGACACATAGGACCCCTTAGGACCCCAAAGACCCATTAATGTATCTTAGGATGTCCTAGGACCCATTTATGTGTCTTAGGTTCCATTAATACATATGAGGACCCATTATCTCCCTCAAGACCCCTTAAGACATATTAGGATCCATTAATGCAACCTAGGATCCCTTAGGACCACTTATGACACCTTAGGACCCCTTAAGACATTCTAGGACCCTTATCCATCCCTTACGACATCTTAAGACACCTAGGGCCCCTTAGGAACCCCAAGTCCCATTGATGTATCTTAGGATGTCCTAGGACCCATTTATATATCTTAGGTTCTAGTAATACACACAAGGACCCATTGTCACACTTAAGACCCCTTAAGACATACTAGTATCTAGTAATGTAACCTAGGATCCCTTACGACCATGTATGACACCTTAGGACCCCTTAGGACATTATGGGACCTTTATCCATCCCTTATGACATCTTAAGACACATAGGACCCCGAAGACCCATTAATGTATCTTAAGATGTCCTAGGACCCATTGATGTATCTTAGGTTACATTAATACATATGAGGACCCATTGTCACACTCAAGACTCATTAAGACATAATAGGATTCATTAATGTAACCTAGGATCCCTTAGGACCCCGAAGACCCATTAATGTATCTTGGGACCACTTATGACACCTATGACCCCTTAAGACATTCTAGGACCCGTATCCATCTGTTATGACATCTTAAGACACATAGGACCCCAAAGACCCATTAATGTATCTTTAGATATCCTAGGACTCATTGATGTGTCTTAGGTTCCATTAATACATACAAGGACCCATTGTCACCCTCAAGACCCCTTAAGACATACTAGGATCCATTAATGTAACCTAGGATCCCTTATGACCACTTATGACCACTTATGACACAATAGGTCCCCTTAACAGATTCTAGGACCCTTATCCATCCCTTACGATGTCTTAAGATACTTAGGAGCCCTTAGGACCCCCAAGACCCATTAATGTATCTTAGGATGTCCTAGGACCCAATGATGTATCTTAGGTTCCATTAATACATACCACGACCCATTGTTTCACTCAAGACCCCTTAAGACATACTAGGATCCATTTATGTAACTTAGGATCCCCTTAGGACCACTTATGCCACCTTAGGACCCCTTAAGACATTATAGGACCCTTGTCCATACCTTATGACATCTTAAGACACATAGGACCCCCTTAGGACCCCTGAAGACCCATTAATGTATCTTAGGATGTCCTAGGACCCATTGATGTATCTTAGGTTACATTAATACATACGAGGACCCATTGTTGCACTCAAGACCCCCTTAAGAAATATTAGGATCCATTAATGTAACCTAGGATCCCTTAGGACACCTATGATCCCTTAAGACATTCTAGGACCCTTATGCATCCTTTACAATTTTAAAATTAGTTTCTACTTTACACACACTTGTGATTTGTACACAAGTACATAATTTTTAAAGATTCAGTTCACATGTTACCCCTAGATGGCCACACATGATATAAATGATGTACCCTAGGCTTTTACATGAGGATGATGCACCTTAGGTTCAGGGTCAGGGTCAAGGTTAGGGTCAGGGAACCTAATGCTGTTGCACCCCCTATTTACCCTTGCACTCTAGATTTAGTCACTATATTTCAGAGTGCTATAATAGAGATGGGTCAACTTGGAGATTCCATCAATAGATTTGAGGAGGGGTTATATATAGAGATATTTTTAATACCATTTTGAGGAGTCTTGATGACCTGAAAATGTGGTTGAGATCACATTCTTCATTTTCACCACAAGTTATTGAGAGGATTTTTGCAGAGTTGAGAGTTGAGGTCTCGAGAGATGTATCCTTAGAGAATTTTTTGAGCCTTGTCTCTAAGGATGTCATCAAATAAGAGGTCTTCCAATTTTATGAGGGGAAGGCCAAGGTGAGGGGATATCAGGTTACTCGATGTGTGATTCCACAGATAGAATGTATGATATACCCTTGATTCCTTGTAGCACATGGTCGTTATCCTAATAATGACCATATTCCATTATATTTTTCCCAGTTGTTGTAATGTTGAGTTTTGTTTGGGGCTCAATGTCAACTATCTAGATCATCTAGGATATTTTTGTCAAGTGTGTGGTAGAGTTGTTGATCACTAGCAGTACCATAGGGATGATTGATTTGCACCTAACTGATCGATAGTTGGTGGGCCAGAGGACTCCATTAGTGACACTAGTGATGGTTGATACTAATGATAGAGTTTTCATTGCTTCTTAGAGGGAAGAATTTGACACAATAGGGTAGATTGCATTTGTAGCTAGTAGCGATTACTTATGACACACTAGGTAGATATATTATGACTAGACCTAGTCTACCAAGATTGTCTTTTGAGGCATCATCTAGTATTGCAACAGGTTTGAGAGATCAAGCCTATAGAGTTGTAGGTCTTCCTACACTGGATGATATATGTGGTCTTATAGGAGATCAAAGACACATGGATTATGGCACTTTAATTTTTTAGATGATATTCTACAGTCATATTCCTACATTGCAAACTTGTAGAGGATATCGATACATAGTGTCAAAGATATCATTAGAGTTGCGCATGGCCCTATATTTTTAGTGACCCAAGACATGGAATCGGGTCATGTGCATCAATGTACATGATAATATACGCACCACTCATCTCAATGCTCTACACATCATTCAGCTGAGCACTCTGCACAACATTCTACTATAGCTCCAGATGCAAGGATATGAGTTGGAGATGTCTGCATCACAACTGATGGACTAGAGACTTTTGAGTAGTTGCGAGGGTTGAGTCATGTCAACATTTCTAGTGATATAGGATCATATATGGATATGTTATTTTATCCTTCTAACTCTACACCACTCCCATCTCAACTACATACCCCCCTTGTACTCTTCATTACTAGAGAGGATTGGGACTGTTGGAGATTCAACTTCTGTCGATGACACCCTAGTGGTGCAGTGATGATCCTCTTGCTCCTCAAACCCCAGGGACCACTTTTAAATTATTTTTTATAGTAGTGTAACGCTTATTTATTTTTTTAAATTAATAATGAAAAATTAATTATAAATTCATGCACGTGCACTAATGTTCGTACATGTATAATATTTTTGTAGGTACAATTAATAGAGCATACTACTTCCAGTGTGGGCTCAGAGCATGTTGGTAGGACAAATTTGGTAGCTGTGACACCTTCTAGTGCTCAGGTAAGTTTTAAATAAAATTTTAAATATGTGTACATGTACTTGTGTAATTTATATATTTAAAATAGTTTA
>BSBK01005634.1:0-147979 GCA_027943335.1 Chamaecyparis obtusa
AATTTATCAATTTCCTGAATCAACATTTTCAATTCAATATCAATTTCATTGATCAAATCCTAATTTTATCATTTGTTCAATTTTATTCCATGGGATAACCATTTTATCCTAAGTCTTTATTTATTTAAAAGGAATTCCCTCCCCTTTTATTAAATAAAAATCCCCCACTTTTCCTCTTATTCTAAGTTGCACAAATAAAACATTATTCTTATTTTATAAAAAGAGGAAAATGCCTTTTTGTCTCATATGGGACACAAAAGTCAACTCTTATTTTCTCATTGGAGGAGATTTGTGCACATGGATTGCTCCTCTTTCAAGCTCCACCCTTGATTAAATCTTTTGCCTCTTAATCTCCATGGTCCATTCGTTTTCAATTCCTTTTAAAGGAGAGCTCTTTTCTCATTCTAGGATCCAACTTTTTATAGTAATATTATGCTGCAAGATTTCTTTGAGACTTTGGAGCTTTCAAGATCTTCATGTAGTTTAGCTTTCATTATTTTGTCATAGCTTCATGTTTATGCTTTCTTAGTTTAGATTTCCTTTCAAGCTCTATTTTAGCTCACATAGCTTAATTAGTAAGGCTTGTAATACTTTCATTTCCATAGCATAGTTGCATTCTTTCATCTTCATTATGGCATAGCATTGCATTGCATTTCTATCTTGATTCTTGAGGATATTGGCATTCTTGCCCTTGTCTCTTTGAATCTCCCATTGTGTGGTTTACTAGAAAGGTTGCATGCTTCAATAGCTCTAGCTGAGATCACTATACAAATCCTTGTGACTCCATGCCTAGGGAACTCTAGGCCACTTTCTCAAGGTTTCCCATTAATAGATTCCCTTGGAAGTAATGACTTAGAGAAGTGCACAATTTGAGTATACACCTAGGACCCCTTAAACCCCATTTTGAATAATTGGTACACATTAGGATCCATTAACAAACATGATAACCCATGTTGATTACAAAATATTCAGTTGATGGTAAGGTATTACAATGATCAAGAGGAAAACTAGCTATGGAGAATTTAGTTATGAATTATATTAAGAATGAAACTACTATGGAAATTTTTGATATATTACTCCATGGTGCAAGGAATATTATTGATGAACATAGTATTATAGCTACATCAATTCAATATAGTGATGTGTGGTAAGCTATCCTAATAGGTCCTAAGGTCTCCTAATGCATCCTAATGTGTCTTAAGGTGTCATAATGGGTCCTAGGACCACATACAACCCATTAGGACCTTGTACAACACATTAGGACCCATTAGGAGACATTATAACCTATTAGGACCTATTAGAACATATTAGCTAGTGTAGGACACATTTATTAGTTCTATGTAGTCCTTTTGTATTAAAAAGGGTCATAATGGGTCGTAACTAGTCCTAGGACCCTTTAAGAGCCATTGTGAATCCTTAAGACACATTACAACCCATTAAGGCACATTAGAACACATGTTGATTACCAAATGTTCAGTTCAGGAGAAGGTATTAAAATGATCAAGAAGAAAAATGGCAATGTATAATCTGGTTATGAATTTTGTTAAGAATGGAACTATTAAGGAATTGCATGATATATTAATGCATGGTGTAAGGAATATTCTTGATGAACATGCGAGTACTCCCACATCTATTCAATATGCTAATGTGTGGTAAGGGGTCTTAATGGATCCTAAGGTGTCCTAAGGTGGCCTAGGACCATCTATGAGCAATTATAACCCCTTACAACATATTAGGATCCATTAGGAAATATTATAACCCATTAGGAGCTCTTAGAACACATTAACAATCATAGGATGCCCACGTGGGTTCTAATTGGTCCTAATGTATTATACGGGGTAATAATGGGTTCTACCTAGATTCATAGGACTCCTTAAGACCCATTGGGAATTTTTAGGATGCATTAGGTCCCATTAAGACACATTAGAACAAATGTTGGTTATGAAATTTTTAGTTGAGGATAAGGTATTACATAAATAAAGAAGAAAACTAGCTATGGAGAATCTAGTTATAAATTCTTTTAATAATGAAACTATTATGGAATTGTATGATATATTACTCCATGGTGCAAGAAATATAATTGATGATCATGAGATTGGAGATACATCTAATGAATATACTGATGTGTGGTAATGGGTCCTAATAGGTCCTAAGGTGTTCTAATGGGTTTGAATATTTCCTAAGGGGTCGTAGTGGGACCTATGAAATCATAGGACCACCTATGACAAATTATGCAACAAAAAGTGCACTAGTTATGGAATAGATGGAAATAAATCTTCTATTTTGTATGAATTACTAATTATTCTAAATTATGTAAGTGGTGTGCAATGCATTCTAGCCTAACTTGACATAATAATATGATTATCAAAGATGTAACAAACTCTTACAAATTGTTAATAGAAACCCTATACAGTCACTTAATAAAAACCCTCTATAGTCACTTATTACAAATAATCTCTCTCTCTCTCTCTCTCTCTCTCTCTCTCTCTCTCTCTCTCTCTCTCTCTCTCTCTCTCTCTCTCTCTCTCTCTCTCTCTCTCCACTAGTACAAAAATAGCAATATATGACAAAATAAACTACCAAAAATTGTAGATAAATGACCAAATTTGGTCACGTGACCAGTGGTAGTTTATTGCCAGTCATTTATCTCATGACCAAATTTATGACTAAACTATTTTAGTCATTTATTTGGTCATTGATTTGGTCATATATTTAGTCATTTATTTGGTCATTTATTTGGTCATTTGGTAGTTTATTTGGTCATTTATTTGGTCATTTATTTATTCATTTATTTGGACATTTATTTGGTTGTTTATTTGGTCATTTATTTGGTCATTTATTTGATCATTTATTTGGTCATTTATTTGGACATTTATTTGGTCATTTATTTGGTCATTTATTTGGTCATTTATTTAGTCATTAATTTAGTCATATATTTAGTCATTAATTTAGTCATATAAGGGCACGATGGAATCGAACTACCATCCTCCTACTTGTAAAGTAGATGCTCTTCCATTGAGCTAGTACCCTTTAAAGAATAATCATACCATGTATACAAGTACTTTTCATATATCAAGTATAGTGTCTTATCATATGTACAACTCCAATAAAATAGAAGCTAGTAGCCAAGCCTCTAATGTAGAGGTAACTTACCATATGATACTTTCTGAATTTAAAATCTTAAGGATAATGTCTCATCTCAAACCAAAATTTTCCCAAAAAAATTCAATAAAATATCCTCAATTAACTTTTGGCATTCACGCTTGTATTATTATTGTTAAACAATAGCAAAATAATATATTTGTAAAATAGTAAATAAAAAATTTCAGTTTTAATATAATGAAAAATAGTTGAAACTTAGCTATAAGAGCACACAAAATAAAGGATTACAAAAAAAACTAGATAAGAAAAAGAAGAGATACAAATTCCCAAACTATATTAATATTAGATGGTGTTATAAAAAGTTGTTTGTTGATATATAACAGCTAAACTTCAGCTTATCTTGAATGAAAAAATGTTAATAAATGCATAACAGTCTAATTTGAAATGTAAAAAAGTACACAATACATGCTATAAATTGATCTTTCAAAGCCTAGAAAAAATAATATACATCATATACTAACTAAATGGAAATCTATTATTATCCTGTTCAAGGGATAGTAGTATTGTCAAATAGTATTTAGCATCTACAAGGCAACTCAATATCTCATCGTGGCTTTCCTCATTCCGACACAAGTATCTATGGTAGCACATGTTCCTTTGGATCAATAGTGTGATAATATTTCATTGCCTATGGTAAAGGCTTATGTCATAAATTTGATTCTAAATTCTATTCTGAATGGATAGAACTAGTTGCAATAGTAGGGTCTAGTCTGGAAAAAGATTGGATTGTCCTTCATTGAAGCCCCAGAGATGTTGATGATGTATAAAATTTTATAAAAACTTGTGTGGTGGTCATTTTCAACTAGAGGTTGAATTAATGCTCTATTGTTGTGATTAAGAGGTAGATTCCAAGTTCTAAAGATGAATTCTTATTGTTGTTCACATTCTTCCCTTGGTACTGATCTGCAGTGTATTGAAGTCTATTGAAATGATAGAAGATTGTTGTTGGTGCAAATCATTATAAGATTTTCTATATCTTATGGTTGTAATCATAAAATACGAGCTTAGAGAATATTTGTTTAAGTTCTATTCTGAATCTTCACATTGTAATCTTTGTGATAAAAACTCAGTCATGTAATGTTTGAGAATTTGTCAATGAATGGATGTCTCTGTTGAATATGTAAGTGGTAATATTTATCATACCTTAGTTTTGCAATTAAATTTGTTAGGAATTAGATAATAAATATTAAGTACAATTGTCTTTCTTGTCATTATTCTTGTGGTTACCTAAACTAGTGATATGATTTATCATAGGGAGAGCTATATCAACTATGACATACCACCAAGATAGAGTAGTGTTTTACTAAATAAATAGTGATCTTGAATAGTCATTCAAGGGTCAAAAGAGACAACATTTAATACAAAATCATGCCACAAGCATCTACCGAAGAACATGGAGTTTATAATTCAATCACAATCAAGAGGACATCATATCACTCTTAGCAATGTTTCTTTAAGAATGCATGAATAGTGTTTGTGTTTCATTAAAGAATGCGACTGTTATAAAAATCATAAACAAAATTTACACCTGAGCTAGAATGATTAATGAAACTTGTGAATTAACTTCATTAGTGTGGGAAGTAGAGGTTACACAAGAATACAATACAACTATAGAACGAATAAGGCAATATACATTGCGACTGGTGAAATATATCCATTTAATCTCCTCTACCTATTCGGTTGTTAATTGTGTGCACTTGAACTTGGCTAAAGATGAGTTCTTAACCTTTTGAGATTCAAAGAAATGATTTTAAAGAAAGTATACTTGTTTTTATGAATTTTCAGATGATGAATTTATAAATTAATCAAATAAAGGTTGTAGAAGAAAAAATAAAATCTATATTATGTTATGAAACTCTAATGGCAAGGTATTGTAGGTAAATAGACATTTGGTTATGGATGCACTACCATGAATGAGCTTCCTCCCCATCCTTGAAAATTTATATGGCTCAAGATTCAATACAAATGTTTAGATATTATCAAATATTGCCAAAGCAGTGTATAGAAAGAATTTCCAGAGTAATTCCTGAACATAAAAATTCAGACAAAGTTAGAAAAATTCAGGTTCAGATTTATATTTAAGAATTTGTGGAATAATTGCCCATCCTCTATGTACTCTACACCAGTCATCTATCATGTTTTCTGTATCAATAGCTTCTATAAAGTATATAGAAATAACTACAAATGACTTATATCAAGAGCTTCTGCAAAGTGTATAGAAATAATTACAAATGAAAACTGAACATATGGATGATCAAATGAGTCTCAGGTTTCATCAAAAGAACAAATAGATAAAAGGATGAAGTGTGGATTTCTTATTCCCTCCTCCATGGTTGCACATCGGGTAGGTTTTTCTTTAGTATCGTCATTTTTTGTTTTCCTATTAAAGGGGATCAAAAGGAGGTTAGATTGTTGATGGATCGAAGGTAGTTTATAGATAAATCACCTCCTCCCTCTTCTATGGTGAGTAAGGTGCTATGAGTGGATAGTGTGGGTCTTGCCAATGCTTCTTATGTGGTGGTAAGTGACAGTAAAGGAAATTCAAATAGTTCTTTGAAGTCCCCTACTCCTAGGTTGATGCTTTTTATATTATATATTATATGTTTTTTATAAGGTTGTCATTGCAATATGCTACTTGTCTTGTAATCCCCATCCCCCTATCCCATTTCAATATTCAATCTGTTGGGTGTAGTTTTAAATGGTATATTAATCAAATGTCTTTTACTAAATGAATCCTCATTTTCTAAGCTCATTGTAGCTTATCCAACATTGCACACCATCAAATACTATTAGGAGACATACACAGGAAACAAAATGAAGATCTATCTCATTATTGTTAGGACACAAATATGCTCTATCCAAATTTCCATTATATAATCAATCTTTCAACATTAGATCTCCATGTAGATGTCCTAAGCATATGTAATGACCCCAGTTAGATGCTAGGTTGGTCGGGCCAACTATTTTAATTTCAAGTAAATAGATAAATTATTAATAAATAAATTATTAATTTAATTGACTCACAACCCCATTTAGGCCAACTCTTGTTTGTGACAGTTATTCCTTGCTTGGCCAACTTGATCCAACATTTTGTAAGACTGTTTAATTCTTCCCATCATGGCCAACTTAGGTAAGAAAGAGTGTTAAAAGAGGTTGGAGGCATCATGAGTTGAAGAAATGGTTTTCAAGTACGTCTTCTCACTGGGGAAAGGATCTCGAGGGACAAGTTATAGGTGGGATGATACCCACACCTACACTCTTCCATTGCTCACTACATTTTACCATTTTAGTCTATCCAAATGTCCACAACTTGGATTTTTTGTTGCCTCCATAGTGGGGGGTCACCTGGGAGTAAATCCTCAAGGTCTCAAAGGAGATATGAAATAGGAGATATTAGTACCATCACATTTCCTGCAATTGGAGTGCATTATTAGATCAGTGTTGATATCACCATTCACCTAAGTTAGCTAGGATTGGACAATCCATGGGAGTTGCTAGTTAGAATGCCAGTCAGTAGAAGTATTGTCTGATTTGGATATAATTACTCTAAGGTGTGTTGTCATCTGGAGCCTGACATCCATCAATTACAAGTAGCAACTATTCCTCTATGTGTTGATTAATTTGATCAAGAGTACCTCTTGTAATTTCTAATTACTAAAAGTAATATAGCATTTATTGAATCTGACTGTTGTGAAATCTACATCTTGAAAGTGTTATTTAGTATGCTTAGTTGGAAATAAATCTCCTATCAGTTAGTGTTCTGATGTAATTTATAAGGGTCTAAACAATAGAGGTATCTGCAAAAAAATTTGGACTTTCATATATTTGTCTTCAAAATCTAAGTGGTATATCTCAGCATATAAAATAGGGAGCCTCCCTAACCATGATAACATGGTAAAAAATAATAAAGCACAAAAGAAGATACCTTTTGGATACCAACAATAACATAGTGCCTCAATACTACTAACATCAACAAGCACATGTGAAAATGCATTAGCTAAGAGTGGCATGTACTTCTGCAAAAAATATAAACAAAAAAAATTATCAGTCAAATTTAATATTATGGTCAATGATAAATAAATGTAAATTAAATAAATATAATGCAGGCATGGAACCTCATGTCTAATTGTTGCTCTTTTCTCAAGCCTAAGAAAAATAATTAACATGGGAAACAAGTAATCTATATTACAACTTGGTACATCTTCACATCAATTTTATTGCCCATAGAAAGCAAATAGCATCCACAAAATGGAGAAAAAAATGTTGAATATTCATTATTGTTACAGAAAGATAGCATCAAAATATAGACTTCTAGTTAGATGTGGAAAATAATTTAATCCAATCTATGCTTGAAATTTTAGCAAAGAAAACCTTGACCATATGTTTAGTATGCCTAGACCAATAAATTGTACAAAAAACACAAAGTTGAAAACACAACTGATGCTCATAAAGATAAAATTCACTAAACAATACCTACAATTTTCAAAAAGAATACAGACTATTAAAACATAGTTAATAGTGATATAATCATAGGCTTTATTTTCCAAATGAAATCCTAAAGCAGGATTGTTAACATAGGTTTTATTTTCAAGTTTGAGGGTTTTAACTTTTTTTACTTGTTAAAATTCCTTTTTAGTATTTAAATCATTTTATATTGAAATGCCACTTTGGGGGTGTGTACCCTGTGAGTATATCCCAGGTATAACTAGGGCATGCCTTGGGTACCCCTATGTACATCTCAGACATACCCACAATGCCCAAGATGCATGCCTGAGGGGCATAGGGGCCCAGACCTGGGCTAAGACCTATTCAAGCTAGGCACGGGGGCCAGTCCCTACACATATTTTATCATCAAATTATTGTTTATTTGATCTATGAACTAACCATAGGTGGCCAAGTTATTTCAATCAATCCAAAGAGAGATAAGGCATATGTATGTATACTTTTAATTCACTGCATCGGGTGCATTAATGATAACCAACTATGGTATAAGTTGAAACCTTAATATGCTGAAAGTTAGGATGTTTGGGATTATTGTTTACTCAACCCATGACCAACAATATGTAAAGTAATCATCCCTCTCCCACCTCTAGCTACATCTTTTTACATTGTTCGTGGAGATGATAGATCTGAGATGGCATCACATATATACCACAAAGAGGTCTTATCAAGGCACAACTTTGAACAATTCTAGTAGTGTACATCATACATATGATTTTCATGGCTATTACTATGGAAAATACCCTCCAAGTATGATAATGAATTATCTTCTTCTCACAGACTATTTTGTAACTGTAATGTCCATCAACATTCTATGTAACATGGATGCATAAACGTTAAAATGATTCAGTTACCTTAAATAATTTCCATGCCACAAACAATTACCTTTTGAATTTCATAATTATTTTTCTGCTATCAGAGTAATTGTAATTTTTGTCAACATTTTCTATGACATGGGATGCATAACCCTGAAAATGATTCAGTTAAATAAAATTATTTTCAGGCATCAAACAATTACCTTTTGAATGTCATGATTTTTCCCTGCTACCAGATTAATTATAATTTTCATCAACATGCAGTGTAACATAGGATACATAATCCTTAAAGTCATTATCTTATATAATTTTTATCCCACAAACAATTATCATTTGAATTTATGAATGTATGATCTGAAACGTTGATGCAAAAATATTGACACAATCAAATCCAAAAACAACTAATTGTAGATGATCTCATGAATTATGGAAAGCTAGTTTCTCTTATAAATAATTTAATTAAGAACTGAAAAGACTTGACTAATTTATCGAAAATTTCAAATATATAGTAACAGAAGACCAGTCAGCCTCCATAAAATTTTCATTCAAGTATATATTTATACACAGACCTAGAAACAACATTAACAAAGCGGCTTGGACCTGAGTACTTGCTGAGAATAATAATTTGAATTTTTTTTACCATATGTTGAAATTTGTGTTCACTACAAATGCAAAGTTTTGATATACAATCGAGGTCTGTAAACTTTTGGCATCAATTTTCATTGATGGATCTTACGTTCCCAACTACATCTCCAACCCACATTCTCGTTAGGTTTGTTAACACCATTCTCAACACTTTCATGGCTGACATCAATTGTACAGTGCATAAAAGGATTTTAATTACACTCTTTTTGAAGAGGCATATAACTCAAGCTGCTATAACGACAATAAATATATATATATATATATATATCCACCCACAGTTACACACTTATAAAAGTGGAGCAATTCTGGTAGAGTTTGATGATACTGGCGCATTGTGATAATTGTTGAGTTTCTTAATCAGAATGATATCTAATAATTCCAAATCTAAAATTAAAATTATACACAAGTTTAGTCTGAATCCTTAGGAGAAAAAATAAAATTGAATCTTCAATATAAAGTTGAAATATCCAAATAAAAAACCAGCAACAAGAAATAAATGTCTGTCACTACGGAAAAAAAAAAAGTCCTCAAATGGGCTTTTAGGCTGAAAAGCGACTCTAACCCTTAACCGCCATTGTTAAAAGCAATGAAAAATTACATTAAAGCAATCATATCGCATGAATTAATAACAACATAAAACAAATCATGAACATTATTCAACCATAAAGAATACTTTATCTCTTTATAAGTTAGTCTTCCACCAATGTTATTTCCCAATTTCGCTCAGCAATGAAATTACTATCCACTTGGATGATCACACAGAAGTTTCTAGTGATGATCAGATGGCTGTGTAGCCTTTGGCCCTTCAAATAATGCTGCCCTCCACCACTATTGATGGATGATTTAAAATCGTGCTGAGCCAGAAACCAAGGAAACAGATAGAAGAAAATACAAAACAGATGATGTTGTTGATGGATATTAAAATTTACTGTTAGTTATTTTGTTGAATATTATCCTTACTCTCTGACAGTGTATAATGTTTCCTATGAGGATCACCAATCACAAAGACTTCTGTGAGTTTCAGAGATTGATCATTTGGGCAAGATTAAACACGCTTGAATATGATGATAAAGTTATATGACGCAAGTCTGAAAATTGAATGAAGAAGTTGTAGCTCACTTCTCACAGGTCTAGACAGCCCCAAACCACACAAAATTTGACTCTCAACACGCATTAAACTCCTTTCTAAGACTCGGGTCAACGATTCTCATACTCAACAACTTACAGAGCAGTCCCACGCTACCATGGAAGTCAGGAAGAGGTCTGTAATAGAATTCTTAATCATACCTGGGATGCGTTTTATTGGCATCAGAGTTTCAAACCCATCAATTATAATGTCAAACTTCTACCAAGATCCAAGAGTCAAGCAACAGGCAATAATTGCTTTACTCTCAGGAAAATTCACTAACTTTGAACAACATCTTTTTCAACTCAGGAAATGTTTTCTAGGATACTTCAAATGATTGGTACAGCCAAAGAATAGAAAACATTCTAAAACAATGTTTCTTGGCCAGGGGAACTCATGTCATACCTTGAAGAAAACCTGTAATGTATGGGAGCTCCACAACAATTAGTAACTGTTGCTAACAACCCCAAAAATAGATTAGTTTGAATTGCCTAGTCAAGAATAAATTAACCCAGATCGTCAATCATGAAGCTCCCTCCTCAAATTCCCATAGACATTATACACAGGGTGATTGACACAATTTTATGATTCCGCCAAGATACGCCAGCAGTCTGCACAGTTTGTTCGATACATATATATCTGCATGAGCGGATTTAAATACTCGTTTAACTAATTCCGATTTCCTTCATTCTTCTATATGAAGAGATTGTATATCTTGGTCATGATACATACTTCTTTTTTCAAAAAATAAAATTCTGGATACGTGTGTTATTGAAGAGGAACTAGGTAGGTAAACTACAGATCTTTGTGAATATATGATTATTTCCTTTGGCGCCAAGAGTAACATTCACTCACCCGTGTTCATAGAAATTGATCCATTGATTGATGACTCATCAATACTCAGTGGAGATCAAGTCAACCCTGATACAAAGAGTGCATTTGATACCTACAGAGATTGTCAGGAATCATGGGACCAAAAATACATATTCCAGTCTGTCCAAAAAGTTATTATGGTCCTTCCCTGGCCCAAAATAAATGTGGTCCAATCAAGAATAATTTCCATAACTAAAGGTTCGATTATGGAGGAGCGCTTGAACACTAGAAAATAACCAACATCACCTCAAGCCGCTACAACAACAATCAGAAAAGCCACTTAATCATTACAATGTCTTTTTGACTACATTGAAACAAAGCATAACCTTAGAGCATACACTGATCTTTTGTACTTCTTGAAACCTCCTAATACTGCTACTATGTGATGAGATATTTACTCCACTTTGATGCTACTGTCATTTGCATCACCTCATAGGCTCTGTTTTGGTCAAATGGATCATGACATGCCATTGCTTGATCATTGTGTCCTCTTTCTATTGGTTATCTTTGTTTCTTTTGTTTTCTCTCTCATCAACTATGTAGCATCTTTATTCACTGTTTCAAAGCATTCTTATTGATCCAAACTTCATTTTCCTTCTCACTGTTCAAAGAAAGTTTATCTCTGTTCTTCATGACATTTGGCATCTGTATTCTTTATTTCTGCTCATTGTCCACTTTCTCATAACGGTGAGGAATCTCTTTTTCATGAGTGTTTTCTGTTCTATGTCTGGGGCTGTCATTGAACTAATAGTAGGCTTCTCTTGTATAATCCTTGTTCACAATATATAACAAAATCCTCCTCCTTGGATCATCCTTTCATTGCTTGCATTGTGTTTGTTTTCACTGTCACTTTGATATTACAGTCAGTGTCTCTAACATTGTCATTCCACCTTGTGATTCATGACAACTGATTTTGACAAATGACATATTACTGTTTTGTTATCTTGAAACATTCAACATTTGTTGTCCTTTCTAAATATCCCTCTGAGTTTCGACCTTGAGATTTAACTGTCCTTAAATCACTTCATCTATGTAGATTTTTTCAGTCAAACTCATTGACCCATATCTCATGAGAATGAATGGAACACTTAGCACTCATTGCATGTAGGTGATTCTCATAGAGGTGAAGCATCGGGAGGTCACCTGTCCTAGTACTACTATAGCTCAAGCATGCTTGACCACGAAGTTTCCTCCAAGGTTAAGCCTACTTTGCTTGCAACCTCATTTGCAAAACCTTCATCAAGTGTACCCTATGAAATATGTGTCAATGAGTTTGAATTAAAAAAACTACATGATTGAATCCTGATAGAAATATCACAATTTGACTTGTTGTAGAAAATATCTCCTACATATCAATATAGAAATAGAGAGCACTGTTATAGTGAAAGAAAAAAACAGTGATCAATGAGTTTAAAAAGCACAAATACAAACACTGTATAAAAAGTTTCAGAGAAATGTCAAAAAGCTTTAATAGTGACAATCAGTCACCAAATTAGTGAATTGTTGAAATCATTCCATCAAGATATGTAATGACAAAAAAAAAAAGACCAACACAGTGGCATGAACGACAATAAATACAGTGCATTTGTGATATGAGAAGCCTTAATAGCATTTGATAAGAATGGTCACTATTGAATTCATTGAAGGACATCAAAACTCTGATAAAAGGCATGACTAACCTGTAAGGAGCAATAAAAAACATGCTATTACGAACCAAAACAAAATGAAATACAATACCTAATAACAATGTTATTATGAATATGGAAATCAGTAATACACAAAATAAGACAAAAGCAATGATTTCAATGCATGAAAAGAACTGATATTGATTTATCAAATAACATGATGAAAATCAATTCTAATGAGGGTGAAGGTATCAAACTCTTCAAGTAGCAGTGATGTTTTGTATTGTGATAATTTATCCAGTAAAGGGATAGAATGCATCGCAAGAATCCATGACAGCCGGTAGCCAAGAACAATTATTTATGGAAATCAATGAGATCATCAAGGACATAACACTCACAGAGCATATTTTTAAAACTCATTGGACAGTAAATAAGAAACTAATTTATAAATAGAGGAGTTCAGTACTTTCAGAAGAGAAGAGTTTTTTTAGAAGATGTAACTCTCGATCCAAGAAGAGGGTGGTGCTGTTAATACAGTTTGAATGAATAAAGATTGATTTTTCTTGGCAATAAAAGACAATCTGCCCATGGACATAGTCACTGTTCCTGTGATTTTCAATGGTTGAAACGTTGCTATATTTGTCAAGACAGTAAATTAGATTAGTTGCTATTGAATTTCATTCATGTTATGGAGTGATGGTGTGTTGTTTTGTCAAGTTTTCGAGCAGAGGAATGGTAAACTGGTATCTCGAATGGGTGCGGCTGTCTCAGAAATACAGTCCTAATGCGGGGATCATATCGCCAAAACAAACCGTTGGATTTCGCTGAATTTTGGATATGTTGGTCATAACCTAATGGTGCACATCCTCACCGGAGGGATTTTCATAAAAATGTCAGTTTCAAAAGTTATTGTTAACTGTGTATGAGTATATATATAGGACAGTGACAGAGTAGATTGTGTTGAATTTCTTTCTTGGATGTGTTAAGAGAGTTATGTGAAGGAGATAGGGGTTTGGTATGGTAGTGTGGTGTGTTTCAAGGTGTCTCAAGTAGTTAGGGTGTGGAGTCTAGTGGTAGCTAAAGTCCTTGTGTTGACCATTGATAGGACTAATGTGTGGGTTGGGTTTTTTGAATTGATCCTTTTGTGAGGGAAATTCGAGTGTTGTTCCAAGACAATGGAGTGATATAAGATCTCCTTAGAGTTTGAAGGTTGACTGCTTTTTTTTTCGCATTATTAAAGAACAAAGATATGTCACCAAAAATAAAGGTTAAATAGTACCATAGGAGGGTTTGACATTCATAAGGTACTTGGGGTCTAGAAGCATTGAAGAAGTGACTAGGAGCAGCCTTAGGCATGAACAAATGCTCCTGACAGTGATCATGAACATATACCTTCAAAGGCAACATGTATGAAACAAAACCATTATCACTGTCACCATGGCTATTATGACAGCACTCTCACGACTCTTTGGTCCTTTTACAACATGGACTACTACCTTAATACAATCATATGATCATGGCTATGATAGTGTTCATATTTGTTATCTTTTTTAAGGATGAAACTCAAAGCTATTGATGACAAATTTGCTCCCAAAATTCTATATATATTTAATAATTCATACAACAAATAACTTTACACAAATGCTTGAAATATACACATATTGCCTACTTTAGTTTAGCTGACAATCTTTGTGTGGAAATTTCAAAGGAGAGAGTAGGTTTCTGGTCCTAACCTCACAAAATGTTGAGGGGTTTTGTTCTCTTGTGTGTAGAAGATGATTGGAAAATAATAAATTGCAACATGAACTAGGTGCTTCAAGTGTTTTTTCAGAGTTTGTAATTATACATTCTTATTTAGGTCCTTTGGATCCCAAATTGGGTACAAATATTTGAAATAATTTACCTTAATTTATGTTTTTTAGTTAATAATATTAATACTATTGTTATAGTATAATAAAAACTAGAGTGGGTATCATAAGTAATGTCCACCACTAAGGAGTTTATAGATCTAAACAGCTCATAAACTATTACTACATGATACTTCTAGACATTTATCAAAGTCATGTTTCCTTCGAACTGGGCATGGTGAGATACTTTTTCTTAAATTGTAAGTACATTTATGCATTGCTAGCATCCGGGAACTCCAGTATTGCAATAATAAATTCAGCTATTTAGAGTGGAATAATCAAATAGGCTGAAATTCCAAAGCTTGAGAAATCCATCATCACGAGAAACTTCAATTCTCTAAAAAAATGCAAGTTAAGAAAAGGGAGAAGTTGCCTTAATTATGTAGTCTCCAATGCTCTAATTAATGTACTCTATCATAGATCTTGAATTGTTGAAAGGAAACCTCACCTAGTGCAACTGTAGAAAATAATTCAATCCAATATGTCAAAAAGATGAAAATAGTAGGATTTTACAATTTAAAGACAAGAATGGTACCAAGTGTACAAGAATATGCTAGTGAATTCCCTATAAGGATATGCAATTAGGTAAAGGTGTTTTGGAAGGTGGAAGTACTATGAAACACTTAGTATGTCTTCATAATCATCTATATATGCCTATATTCCTTTCAAAATGGTAGACCTAGATGAAGCATGTTCACATGCTTATTATCTTGAGATAGATGTTTGCATTTCATCATCAAATTTAACAAATTAAACAACAATAAAAGGGATAGAAATGTGACTTCTACTAGCATTAAAATGAAATCAAAATATTGTGGTAAGGATGGTCATGTGGAATCATCATGTTAGAAGCTACATCAATATACATTTATTCCAACATGTGTATTAAGGAAAAACTCATTCTACAGAAAAATGGTGCAGATTCTTGAGAAAAATAAATTCATAGCACAAATACAAAGGTTGAAAAGCATGCAGGGAAATGGAAGAATAGAAATGGTGATCTATGAGATTAGGAGCATTATAAATAACAAGGAAACTTGCATGTAGTTTTCCCTGGCTCTTTTATTAAAAAATGAATTAGACCTTGTACAAGACACAATAATCTATGACCCAAATCTCTCTACAACTGAACTTGAAGTTACAAATCATTTTCAATGCAAATGCTATTCAAAACCACAATAAATAGAGTGGAAAGATCTACTCAATTCTTCAAAAGGGGCTGCAAATTTTGTCTCTAAAATGGCATTCTAGAGGCCAATAAAATGCCACAAAAATTGAACAAGATTGTTATCTTAGGCAATCCACTTAAACAATGGATGCCCTTTTTGCCTGGGAATTTTGAGGAAGTCAAATATTCTTCAATAATCATGGAAAACAACAAAGACAAAGTTCAAGAATTCCAAATATGGTTGAGTAAGGGGAAGAAATTTAACCTCAGTTTTCCACAATATCATGGTCGATGTTGTCATCAATGAATTCCGATCACATAGTCACCATCTCTTTGTTGGTCACAAATTTCCCAATTTCAATAGTGAGAGAAAATAGTGAGTCCACATATACCCTACAATTTGTGTCCATCCCCTCCGCTAACTCTTTCACTGCCAATTGATAAGTGTGACTAGTTTCTCCACCTAACAATAGTAAATCCTCATTATTCGCTCAAGATGATTCTGTTACAAAACCCTAATAATGGGTAACATTTCCTCTAATGGGAGACCCGAAACATGAGAAGAAATTCTCTCATAATATCCTCCACTTCTCGGACTACCCTCTACTCCAGTCACAGTCCAAACAACATGTAGAGTAGTAAACATTGTGTGCGTCAAATGTAATGTCACTTTCACCACACCTTCATTTTTCTCAGCCTCAGTTTTTAAACCCTGAATGAGCACTTGTAGACCCCATTCTTCGGCCTCTCAGAAAGACTTTGAGGTGACAAAACTTAGAGGTTTTCTCATCGGATATTGGCAGAGGGTTCACCACATAGGACTGTAGGAGGTGGAATTGATGTTCATCTGGTTGTTAGTGAAGAATTTGCAAAGGCCATTGGTGGGCTATGTCCTGGAAAACAAAGAGCCTTATGTACCAGAGCCTCATGTGCCAAATCAAGGCTTGCTACAATAATCATCAGTCGAAACCCCAATCTAGTTGTGAGAATTAGATAGCCATATTATGCCCCTTTCCATCCGATCCATTTTCCATTTTGCAATAGGATGAAATTACCTTCCCGCTCACTTAGAAACTAAAAATCAATGTGTATATTTGATTTATTTATTTCTATTAATTTTAATATATTATAATATGTTTTCTCATTTTATATTATATATTAAGTATGTTTTATCTTTTACTAATAGAGTACCTTTATTTTTATCATTATTATATGAGATTATTTTATTTTTAATTTTTTTAAATTTTTGTTATATTGGCTAATTTAATAATTTAACTTAATATAAAAAATATTATAATATATTTAATTAATATATTAGAATAACATATATATTAAATTAACTATTCTCGTATTTCTTTCATATTATTTTTATTTAATAAATTTTATTTTTTATCATATTATGTTTAATTGTTTTTGAGTTTTTGTTTGTAGCCTAGTATTCTAGTTTGTCTCTTTTTTCTTTGATTTTTAATAATTTCTCTCATAATTTGTACATCCCCTCCTGCTATGTCTTGTATTTCTCTAATCTAAGTGATGTTTAAATAACCACTCAATAAATATATTATGTTTTTTACATAATACAAAATAAAGGGGCATGTGAATTATATTTTTTATTTGTATATAATATAATGTAAAATATTTATTAAAAGTGATGTTTTATAAATTGTTTATAATTAATGTTATTATTAGAGCAAATAAAATAGGAGGTGTAATCAAGGGAGAGTTTGAGTTTGCAAACAGTGTGGAGAGGATGAAGAGGGGAGTTCTGAAAAGTTTATGACAATTTACATTAGTTAATTTGGAGTGCCTCAATTTTGAAGGGACTAATAAAGAATGTATTAATGTAAGTGACAAATACGAAAAATCCCTTTACTCAATACATGTGTTTTGTAACATCCATGAACAATAAATTGATTAAGTGTGATGCTATGACAAAGAAAAATGGGATCTAATTAGTATGCATAATTTTCATTTTAGTCCCATGACGGGGATTAATCTATATGTATTATGATAAAATTTGAAACAAAAAAGAAGTGTATAGGATTATTGTCATCTACTTCTCTTCCTTGTTCCCCCTCTCCTATGTGGAACCAAAAAGGAAAAACCCCTCAAACTATTTATTTAGTCATTTATTTGGTCATTTTACCCGATGACCAAATTGGTCATTTATTTAGTCATTTTACCCGATGACCAAAATGGTCATTTATTTAGTCATTTTAGTTGTCATTTTACCCGATGACCAAATTGGTCATTTATTTTCCAAATATGATCAGTTTTGGTCATGTGACTAAAACTTTTAGTCACATGACTAAAATTTTTAGTCACTTAGTCATTTATTTTCCAAATTCTACTAGTGCTCTCTCTCTCTCTCTCTCTCTCTCTCTCACACACACACACACACACACACACACACACACACGGTATGCATAAACTATGCAAGATAGTAAAAAATTTATATTGCACTGAATGCAACTTTTGTCAACATTTTGATTTTCATAGTGTGTATTCCCTATAGGGCATATGCATTGTTTTGTGTACATGGTTTGAACTAATTAGAATATACCATGCGTAAGGTTTGGATTTTCCTCAAAGATCCTACCCAAAGGTTTGGAGGATTCAAATAGGTCTAAAATGTTTTTTCTAGTGAAAATTAAAAAGATTACATTTTTTTCTTTAGTGCTCCCTATCAAGTTTGCACATGATTCAATAATGATAAAATCAAATGAACTAATATTGTATACCTCTTTTCTAGATATCTAACCATGTAATTTATTTTTAATTCTAATTATCTTAATTTTTTCATCTCTAATTTCTTTTGTATGTATGTCTGATTTTTGTAAAAACCAATGTGTATGGCTTTGGACTTAGTTTTTGGCTCATTTATCAAATTTTGAAACAAGTTAGTTTTTAGGATACTAGAATCCATTTTACACACTTTAAAAAAATGATATTCCATTAGTTTTCAATGATTTCTAGAGAGAGCACACACAAATTTCATGTTTTTAGGATTTGTCTACTTAGAAAAATCATAAAAAATCATATATTCATCAAACGATTAGTAGAAAAATATAGGATAAACTAAATGGTGTTTTCCAAATTCTTACTAGAGTGATTAAACTCCACCATTTAAAAAAACAAATTATTAGTATTTTAGAAACTACATTCAGAGCACTAAAACCCTTCATATTGTCACATCTTAAAATTTTGAGGCTAACTATCTTTAATTTCTTGTTGAATTTAAGCTTTTTCTGATTTCATAAAAATGGTGGCATCTTATAGCCCCTTTTTGGTCTCCCATCTTTGTCAACTCTCCGAAATGAGATTTATTCTCCTCATGTCCTTATTGACCCTACTTACATGGTGAACGTGATAAATGAATAAGTTTTTTATAATAGATAATTGAAACATGAATTTTATGATAAATATGATGTTATAATCTAAACTTGCAATGGTTTTTTTTATTCTACCCATGGCTAGATTACATTTCTTGTAGAATTTGGTCATAAAATTTTAGATTTCACCTTTGTTGTCATCCCAACATGTGATCAGTTTTAAGTCAAACTAGGTATTCCTTGTCTTACCTCCATTAAAGTTGTATCCTCTCTTATCCATATGTGTTTTGAATGTCCCCACAAGGGATAAATCATGATTTTAAATCATACTCATTACCAACCTTCAGTGCCTTGAGATTCCATTGACCTTGATTTATTGTGGCCTATTATTCCTCATCCAACTTAACCTTGTAAAGATAATCTATTTCGATCATATCATAAATATATAATATAAAATATCTGTGAGACTAGTGATCCTAAGGATACTTTGTCTCCTTGTCCTAGACCTATACTTCTTCCCACACCACCTACATCTCCTATGTATTCTTTTGTTTTATATACTATATATCTTATATATGTTCTATCGATAGTATCTCTCAACCTACTGGGGTTCCTTCCATTTTTCCTCCTAATGAAGAAAAGGGCCTGACCTTTATTGATCCAAAAGAAAACCATATTTTGACAAGAAATGGAATAATAGTTATGCTCGTGATCTCCACCACAAAGATCAAGCCAAATCCTGCCAATGTACTTCCCAAAATCTATTTTCACCTAAAAACCCTACTGATTCTTTCATTCCCTTTAACCATCCTATGATTGAACCAAAGGAGGAAGTTAATTTGAAAAACATGAAATTGAATAAATATGACAATGTTATACATATTCTTAGTATAATAAGGCAGTGAGAAGAGTGTTTTGAATTAGTGCAGTCACAAATCCGATGCTTTTAGCAATTATCTTCCACAATAACCAACATACAAATAATACTATGACAATAAAGAATAAAAATTAAAACATTCACACATATAGAAAACTTGATAGCATAGTTTTCCAATGGAAACCCTTGTTAGCACAAGAAAACCACATTTGGGGAAGATGCCCATGAATTTCACTAGTTCACTTAGAAATCTTTCATATTAGGAGAAATTAAAACAACCCTATTGAGGTTATACCAAATTAAGAGTATCATTAGTCCTTTTAATAAGTAAAAAAGTCTTGTTAAAGACTACCCTATCAAGGGATTTAAAACTCCTTCTGAGAGCTCACCTTGTTCAAGGATTTACACTTCAAATCCTGTTAAAGATCCTGCTCAACCTTTTTGGAGTGACCCTATTAAAGGATTTATCTTTCTAATCTACTAGAATCAACAAGTGAAGAATTACCTAATATTTTTACTTAATCCATTGAAATCCAATGTATTCCATATCAATTGTGCTTCTCTGAGAACTTTTACTTCCTCTGTACTATCTTCCAAAATCTTTGTCTATTACCACATACCATTTCAACATCATCCAACTTTTTCCTTAGCGATTTTCATAACCATTTACATAATTATTTTAGGTCAGTTCTTGAAACCTAAAATATTTTACAAGTTGAACCTCAAATCGAACTTGAACATATGAGTGGGTGTGCCAAAATAAAAATCATATAGCCTTGATGTCGTTTCAAGATGTTTAATCTTGAAAATGCATCCGCCAACCACTTATCTTCGACTACAACACCAATCCAACCAATTGTATCCACATGTTAATTGTTCTTTCTTCCAATTTTATTTCAATATTTAATAAATCACTCAAATCTTAAAAAAAACTAATGTGATCATCGATATAGCTCAATATACCTCTTTAAATCATGCATATACAATCACAGACGTTAACTAAATCTCTAACTTTAGATCAGGTTGACTTTGTCTTTCGTACTGCCTCCTTACCGATTGACTAAATAATTAGTGCATCTTTCGTTTGATCCTCCAACACCATTGGTAAATCTATTATCTTGACATAAATAGATCATGTTTCTAGAAATGACATCACAAAGTCCACTCGTATGACAAAAACACATATTACCTTCATCAAAATGCCAACGATGGCCCCTTTTGGCATTGATGGAAAAATAGGGATAAATTGACTAATCATAAAAAGTATAAAACTGTACATAACACATAGCTCACTCTATGCTAGTGATTCCTCAAGAAATATGATAATTTGATACATGATTACAAGGCAATTTTTCAAACTACTACTACTCGTATACTATTGGCCCCCTTTGACAACAATGACAAAGGTGTTACAAGATATTCAAAAAGAAAAAAATTATTTATCAAGAGTAGCATGACCTATTACATTCTACTGAAAATATCATGAAAATTAGTCATCAGTACTTGTAACTCATTAATCTAGGACTTATGAAGATTCTTGATTATAAGTATCGGTTCTTGAAGTAAAAATGTAGAGTCCTCCAATGCTTCCATAGAATTCAAAAGGAGAGGTGGTAAGGCTAGCTCAACTTCCTTCAAACTCTATTGTAGAATTTATAATTTAGGGATTAAAATTCTTTAGAATTCCATTAATTTTGTAAGTATCTTATCTTGTTTATCCATGTATTTCTTCAAATTCTAAAATATTTTTCCTACTTCAACTCCAAAAGATTTAGTAGTCACGTGAAGATCATAAACTTGTGACAAAACATTCATCTCCTTTTGAGCTTCACCATTTTTCTCCTCAATATCTCAAGTATAAAATGAGAAACATTACAAATAATATTTAGTTTCTTACATCCTTCAAGTAATTCTTCCTTGATATGGTTCATAGCTAGTGTAAGAGTTTTCCTATCTTGGTCAATGGATTGTGACAATTTATCTGATCTCTTTTTTTCATAGTCCTTCTCTGCTCTTTCAATTACAACATCCTCTAGATTTTTAATTTCCTCACCAGTTGCAATAATTAGCTATCCTAGTTGTTAAATCAGAGTATCCTTATCATCATAAACCACATCTAGAACTAGATCATAAAATATATATCTGTCTTTCACTATTATTTTTCCCTCTTTCTTCATCTTTTCCTTCTTGGCTTTGGACTTGATCGCCATTGAAAAATTATTATTGTGCCTAATTCTATTTACCCATCGACCTGTAAGTTATTCTAATCGACGCTAAACATTTTTAGTGAGGAAGGTGTGACATTTTATTATTCTTTTTCTATAATTACTTCCTTCAGTTTCATTTTCACATCATTCTGCATATCATCCTTTTCTTCTTTATCTTAATGCTTATCATCTATAGAAACATTTTCTTGTGCATCACTAGTCATAACCTGATTGGTAACTAAGTTTACTAGTTCATCTTATTTATGTTCCTCCATTTATATATTGTTATTGTGTATTTATGGGCCTATCATGTATTTCCATAAAAATAATTGCATCGACAATCTCTATCTCATCTCTAAGTTTGTCAAGTGTGACCTTCACACCATCAATAGTAAAACACTCATCCATTTCAGTAACCACTAGATCATTTTCATGTTCTTTTACTTTTTTTCTCTTTGTGCTATTTATCCTTTTCATCTTGAATCATACCAAAATGTCTTGTCTAGATAAATTAAGTTTCACCTTGTACAACAAATGATTAACCACATAGTAATTTTGTGTCTCTTGTTTGTCTTGAATAATGATCTTATCACTGAAATGTGCCCTTTTCACTTTTTCTTGAGACATCTCCAGTTGTAATTTCATTAGCATATACTCTATTATCTCCTTTATATTATATTTTATCTTCAATCAATTCCTTATCTTCTATCCCAAACTTATCATGATATTTGTTCACTACAACAAGTATACAACACATTCCTAATTCATTGATAATCTTATCGATAGAGACAAATAATTTGAAATGTCACTTAGGCTTAGCTATCTTAGTGGTGGGGGAACCTACCACATTAGATTTATTACCTTTAGATTTGATCTCTTTCTGCTCCTTCTCCACTTTAGTCTCTTCACTTTCATCATTAGTGGAAAGTTTGTCTCTCTTTCCTTTCTCCTTATTTCTTTTTCTTACAACAACCAGAGGTTTGGATGCTTCTTTCACTGGTACAGTACACTTGGTAGCCTTGGTTTCTTTCTTGGTATGAGTTCCCATCAAACCTATTGATTTTTCTTATGTCCCATGTTTTTTTGTAGAACTCCTTGTTTTCCTACCAGTTGGGAAACTACCAGTTGCACTTTATACTTCAATATGATCATCCTTATCAACATCTGATTTGCCAACTTGTTCTATAACATGATTAGCTCTATCTTTGTAAACTTATTCCTTTGTAAAATGTTATTGAATCATAAATTCATTCTACTTCTTTACTTTCCTTCTTGTAAATGACTAGTTTCAATAGTCCATTATGTACTTCAAGTGACTGTTCATGAAATGACCCAAACCTTAGAGTTTTTGGATCTACCAGTTGAGCTAACAGGTTTTCTACATATCCTTCTACTTAATATTCCATAGGCATGACACATGATGTCCTTGCGTCAACTGATTCGATTTGAAAAGTATTCATATCAACCAAAAAGAAAATGGTATTTGTTGGAGATTTTCCTTGCAAATTTATATATTGTAAGTAATGCTTCTGACTCTCTGTAACCCAACTCCCACTCTTCCAGGAAAAGATCATCTTATCAAGGATAAAGATCCTCTTTCACTTTGAGCTCCATAGACTCATGCATGCATACCTTCTTACCATCTCCTAGTAAACCGTATAGTGGATATGTGTCTTATTATTACAAATTTTAAACATTCATCATGAAAAAATATAAAAAAAAGGTTTGAGTTAATTTTAAAAAATTAGTGGAACTTATGACTAATCAATAAATGAGAGGGGGGTGAATCAATTAAGTGTAGTTATCCTACAGCCCAAAACACTCTATGATGTATAAAACAAATCTTTTAAACAATTTAATCAACTCAATAAAACTTAAACTATGTATTTTTGTTCATTTATCGAATACCAATAAATTATCTAGTGTATATACCAATCAAACCAGCAATTGAAATGTGTAAATTAAAATAATTATTCATCACATCTATACACATATAACACTTTGATTTTTAACGTACAAACCATGTTAAGGGAAAACCCACTTGGGAATGGTAAACCAAAATAATTTCACTATTTTGAAGTGAGCTCGACTAAGAAACAACCCTATTAAAGGTTATAATAACATACTATACAGAATGACATGGTTAGTGGATCTATCATTAATAGTTCTCTATGACCAAACATTCACTATGGGGTCAACATGAAAACTATCAACATTCATTGAATGTTATAATGAAATATAAAGATTGTTAAGTCCCACTAGGTTAAGAGGTTTATCTATAGCAATGGTTAGAATGCAATAGTAAATGATCTCACTCAAATACAACTTTGTTTTGCATATTTTAATATCTATGCTAAGCTCAAAATAACTATGACCAATATAATCAATTAAATTTATTTGTATCATTCAACTTTATTCTGCGTTGTTAATTCCTTTTTCTGACACTCGGTGTTGTCTATAGAATATGTTGGTTTTGTCTTCAACCTATTTTACCAACTTTACATGAATGCAATCTTCTCACATGCATTCCAGAATTAATTATGAATCTCTTGTCTCCTTTTATAGACAGTAAAATGTTTTCTTCTCAGCCATAGATTTTTCCTCTTATTCTTCACCATCGATTTTTCTTCTTTATGTTAGAAATAGGGAATACTGAGAGGGGGGGGTGAATCAGTATTCTATAAACTTTATCTTTTGTACAATTATGGATATAATAGATTATATTTATACATGCATAACATAGGAAGCTAAACAACATGCATAACAATAAAGAACTCATAACACATTATTTGTTCTCGAGGAAACCTTGGCCAAGGGAAAACCCTGGTGGGGATGGTACCCACAAAGATCCACTAATCAAAAGTATCTTGTTAAGGATGTTGACCCTTTTAGGAGTCTATTACAAGCATATAATGTATCAGCCCTGATTAAGAGACTATAGGCCTTGTTAGAAGCCTCAACCCTGTTAGGAGTTGTAGTGCAAAATGTGATTACTAGATGAGCCCACTGCCCAAACAAGTAATGTACAATATACACTGATTACAAAATAGGTTAAGGTACATAACCTTATACTTCTTGCATCAATATCACTTCACTACTCTTTTACTGTCACTATTACATATGCTTCATATACTTCGCATCATACTTCTACAATTTCTTGCTGCTTGTTTTTCAATCACTTCTTGCTAATTACAATTACAATTACATTTAAATTTATACCAATAGATTTATCAAAGATTTAACATCTAGGATGTTGTCCCTTTTTATTGTTAAGTCATTATTTTGATAAAAAAAATAATCCCTTAACTCTTTACTAGTTTTGTCTTCATATTCTATCCTATCAGCTTTACACTATCTTCGGTAAAACTGTCATAACTTCTTCCGTACATGTTTTAATAACTTTCACTCTAAGATGGGTGATCAATAGACATCATAGAGTCTATGTTCAAGTGCTCAAGCACTGAACTTACTCTAGTCGATGTCGCAAACAAGAACTGTATCCAGGTTCACTAGTAAAACATTATCTCACACTTAGACAAATTTGCAATGCACTCTATCATACTTGCTCTCTGACTTGTGTGATCTTCATGAGGATCATATGTTTCCATAATGACAACATCTATGAAATCAACTTAGCCAAATTTCCAACAATCTCCCCCTTTGTCATTGGTGGCAACATATGAGAAAATTGGCTAAGTGTACAACTCAAAATCTCAAAAAATGTTCAAAACTGTGGCCATAGTATAAAATACATACTATCCTTATAAATCCTCAAAAATTATTGCCTCTAATATAGTACTCCCCCTAAGAGTAACAACCCTTATCATATACTATGAATTTCCTTCTATATATCTCTCCCCCTTTGACAACAATGACAAAATAAGGTAGGGAGGGTCACAAAATTGTATCACAAAAAGCTATACCTCAATTTTTTTATTGGAAAGCCAGTAGGCTTGCAACACAATCTCAAAAATCTATCTTCATGGCTTCTATCTCCTTCTCCCATGATTTCTTAATGGAATCTACCACATTGAGTAGTGCACTCAGTCCATAAGAAGCAATTTCACATGCTTGGAGGTTTTCAAAGTTAAATTTTTGAAAAGATGTCTTTTCTAAAAGACAATCTTCCAACTATTCTTCAATTATGCTCAACTTCATAGAAACATGCTCTCTCAAAAGAGTATATCTTATCATTTTTCTATCTTTCTCATCTTGTACAATTCTGATTTCATCATACAGTTTTCTAAATTTCTTCTCAACATTATAGACCTTCACATTGGGGTTAGATAGAAGGTTTGTTTCATTTAGAATCTCTGCTTCCTTTAATTTTATCTTCTGATATTCCTCAGCTGTCAAAGTCTTTGATTTTGTACACTATATGTACAAAGATTTTCCTGTTTCCAAGTGCTTTCTCAAATCCTTGATACAGATATCAAGAGTACTGATATCATTGTTGATGTACTTACTGATGTTCAAAAGAATTCTAGCCTCATACTCTACTTGTGCTTTCACTTTTGCAATATCAGCAAGGTGTGTGAATTCATTATCAAAGGTACTCATTACGTTCTTTGCCTTCTCCAAAGGGTCTGCTTCTGAAATTCATGTGGTCACAATACTTTGTAACTTCTCAGTTAGTTCCTTCAAACACCCTTCAAGACTCTTCACCTTCTTGTTCTTACCAATTATTTTTGGATCTAATCAGTTCCAACTGATCATCATCATCTACTTCTTTTCCCAAATGCTCAATCATAGAGCCAATTTGAGTCTTCTTTCTAGTCTCAGGAGTAAGACTGATATCTTCTTTGGTGGGAAGGGGAAATTTTTCTTCTACAACTGGTGGTTCCACAACAGTGGTATCTGTCATCTCTTCTTCTTTTGTAGCTTCCTCTTCCTCAAAGGCTGAATTGTCAACAATGTTCTCCAAATTCTTGAATACATTTTCATCAGTATCCAAGGTGATTTGTGTACCTTCTACATTCATTATTTCATCTTCAATATTAATAGATGGAGAAGAGGGAATGTCCTCTTGCACTTTCTCACCTATTTTCTCTGCTGCAATTGATGATTCTCCAACATACTTTTCCATAACTTTGATAATTGCCTGTTCAGTCTTTGAATTTACTTCTTCATACCTACCTCCCATAATCTGAATTGTTCTCATTTTGGTTCTTAGATGGGTGCTTAGGGCCTTCATGACCTATTTGAAATGAGCTTGATCTCTGATCTCACAAAGCTTCCTCACAAGCTTTTCTCTAATAGCTATCTCTTCATCTGATGCTCTCTTATTTCTGTTTAGAAGTTTGTTATAAAGATCATCAAGTATTTGTCCTTGAATAGTATCAAACTTCTTGCCAGTCAAGATCATATGCTTCACAACTGAATTCTCTAGATTAAGTCTATCAGTATAATCATAAAGATCATAATACTTTTTCATTCTTGCAAAGTCACCATTCTCAATAATCTTCTCATTAAGCTTTTCAACTTTTGGTTTCCAAGCTTTCTTCTTTGTAGTGACATCATCTTTAACCTCTGCAATCTTTCTTGGAATAGGTTGTACTAGAGTTTTATGCCTCTTTCCTGGTCAAGTGGCACTCTCCTTAACTCTTTTGCTAGGTGTGGAGGAAGTGGATCTAGTAGACATCTTGTCTCTATGTCCTTCTTAGGTACTTCCACTTTCACCTTTACTTGTGGTTCTTCCTGTGGCACTACAATTGATGATAAAGGAGGGATAGACAAAACTTCCTTTTTTCCACTCTCTTTGATTACTATTGATGTCTTCTTTGCTACCAAAAACTCTCTCTCTCTGTCATTCCTGTATCCTTTAAGATTTTCTTAATGGTGCTCTCAACTCTCTTCTTAGACCATTTCTCTTCAATTAGAATCTTTGCGGAGTTGAAGTTCTCCTCAAAGGCTCCAAACTTGTTACTATCAGTATCCACCATAAAACATATATCATCTTTGTATTTCTCAATGAGAGACTTTGGGATCCTTGATCTACTAGACACAATATTCTGAAATGTCTTAATAACAAGTACTACACTTTCATTAACACTATCAATAACATGCCTTTTGTATACTACATTAATCCTTTCCATTTTGGTCTATCCATCATTCCAATCATTTCCTATGGTGTAAGGAAATCTCCTCAAAAGATGAAAGAACATGTATGTGATTAGGGATGAGAACCTAAACTGTGTATACTTAGTTTTCTTGATCTTCTCCAAGTTCTCAAGAAATTTAATTCTAAGAATTTCACACATATCAACTGGTACCCTATCAACACACATAAGATAAGCTACATGTACCATTCTAGCTGCCATGTCATCTTCTCTTGAATTAGCACAAAACTTAGTAGTTAGGATCTTGCATATTTATCTCACATCAACTTTTTTGATCTTGCTAATCACAATTCCTCTACAATTACAGGATGAATTAGTGTTGTCAATGACTATTTTTCTCATTAAAAGGAATAGCTCCAGTCTTAGATAATCCAGTGACTTCATGAATCAAATCAGCTATAATATCTATCACTCTATCCTCTAGCCAAAACCTTCCATTATGAATTCTACTCAAAATGATCTTAGTGCATTCTTCATTATCAATTTCATATTGTAATCCATATTTGACAATTTCATTATGTTCCAAGTATTCAAAACCTTCTTTCAGTGGAATATCTTGATTGTACATCATTTGATATTCATCTGTAAAATCACTATCATTTACTATCTCTAGTTTGCATCCAAGATAACTCCTGACATTCTCTAAATGTAATACTTCATCTAGTATGAATGATAATGCAAACCTAGGGTCTTCTTCCAATGGTTCTACTGGTTCCCTTTTTACTTTAGGTCTATTCTTGTCTCTGACATTGTGTACTAATGAAATATCCATGATTTCTTCAAATTCCATTACTGATTCAAAGATTTGTCAAGTAAAATACCTCAATTTTGTGATTTTAGGGCTTGCGTAGATTCGACATATAATTCTTTTCCAAATCCTTGCAAAATGCTCTCTATCACTGCTCTTTGATCTCCTTGACACTTGAATTCACTTTGATGATCAAATAATATTGATCATAACCTTTTATTAATTCAATCTCACTTAGATCTGACATCGCATTCAATTCTTTTGCCGCTTCTTTCCAAAAAGTTGTCTCTGCTATCCTGCAAAACTTAAAACTTCTTGTGATCTCGTAAAACATAATATTTTTCTTTGCACTCTTAACCATAGCATTAGAATATCATAAACTACCTTGCATTAACTTCGCAAGCCTCAATTCATCATATATCTACTTCTATACTAAATCTAAGTTCCTATTCGACTGCAATTTACATGAATTAAGTACTTTGAGATAGGTCAGGTAAAGATTCATTTTTACCTTTCAATACTTCACCTTTCTAATTACCTTCAATGTTGAATATGTCTCCTTGATCTATGCTTTTGATAAACTTCACTTCATCTGAATTACTACAGCATCCTTTCTGACTGTTACTAGCATCTTCATTTCTTCTTGCATGATTCTTGGGGTTAGGATTAGGATGAAAAACTCTATTGTTCATTCTGCAAAACCTTGTTGTATGTCCAATCTTGTTACATTTCTAACAAACAATTCCATTGTTTCCATATCTTGGTCCAAGTTGATTGATTTGTGATCTGCAGTTTCTAGCAATGTGTCCAACCTTGTTGCATCTATAACATACTACTCCACTTCTTCTATTCATATCTTCAATAGGTTTATTATCTGCATTATTAGTATTCCTAAACATTCTACTACCATCATTATTCTCAATAAATTTAGGTTTCCTACAATCAATAGCTCTATGTCCAAAACCATGACAATTGTAACAATAACCATTAAGGGGTTTAAATTATTTACCTGTGCAATCTCTCTTCATGTGACCAATAGTATTAAAAGGAAAACATCTACCTTTGAATTATCTTTGCATACCTTTAGGTGATTCCTCTTGCTTCGGTGATTCTTCCTTTTTAGGTGTATCTTCAGATTTGTTGATCTCATCAGGCTTCTTCTCATCCATGCTTTCAGATATCTTCAGATCTGGTTCCTTGCCTTCATCATTTTCTTTGAAAGTGTTGAATCCAAGACCATTCTTATCATAGAATGGTTTCTGATAGGACATTTGTTCATCAATCTTCTCACTAGTTGAATATAGCCTTTCAAGTTGTTGTTTGGATTGAGTCAGTTCACCTTTCAAAATCTTATTGTATTTCTCAAGTTCATCATACTGCAAATTAGCTTTCTCAAGTTTAGATGTTACTTTAGAAATTTTAGATTTCAATCCTTCATTTTTCGGTCTTTAGACTTTCATTCTCAGATTTTAGATTTGCTTCATTCTTGCAATTTCCATCTTTCAAACTAAGCTTCAAATTTGCTATCTTCAATTCATGCTTAAGGATCTCATTTTCTTTTTCCATATTGTCATCACAATCTTCAATAAAAACTTTGGATTCTTTTTCAGATCTCAGATCTTCCAATTTGTTTTTTCAGTTTCTCAATGAGGCTCTTTGCATCATCATACTTTCTTTTCAAAGTATATTTTTCAATAGTAAGCAAGTCAATCTATTCAAGAGCTTCTTCAAGATTCTTCTGTAATTGATCCATATCCATAGAGATCTTACTCAAGTTGCTAGGCTTTCCTTGAATGATTCTTTTCCGAGTAACTAAGCTCTGACACCAATTGTTAGAAATAGGGAATACTGAGAGGGGGTGGTGAATCAGTATTCTACAAACTTTATCTTTTGCCCAATTATGGATATAACAAATTATCTTTATACATGCATAAAAATAAAGAACTCATAACACATTATTTGTTCTCGAGGAAACCTTGGCCAAGGGAAAACCCCGGTGGGGATGGTACCCACTAAGATCCACTAATCAAAAGTATCTTGTTAAGGATGTTGACCCTGTTAGGAGTCTGTTACAAGCATATAGTGTATCAGTCCTGATTAAGGGACTATAGGCCTTGTTAGAAGCCTCAACCTTGTTAGGAGTTGTCGTAAAAAATGTGATTACCAGATGAACCCACTACCCAAACAAGTAATGTACAATATACATTTATTAAAAAATAGGTTAAGGTACATAACCTTATACTTCTTGCATCAATATCACTTCACTGCTCTTTTACTATTGCTATTACATATGCTTCATATACTTCGCATCATACTTCTACAATTTCTTGCTGCTTGTTTTTCAATCACTTCTTGCTAATTACAATTACAATTACATTTACATTTATACCAATAGATTTATCAAATATTTAACATCTAGGATGTCATCCCTTTATATTTTTAAGTCATTATTTTGATTAAAAAAATAATCCCTTAACTCTTTACTAGTTTTGTCTTCATATTCTATCCTGTTGGCTTTGCACTGTCTTCAGTACATGTCGTACTAACTTGTGCTCTGAGATGGGTCATCAATAGACATCATAGAGTCTATGTTCAAGTGCACAAGCAGTAAACTTACTCTAGTCAATGTCGCAAACAAGAACTATATCCAGGTTCACTAGTGAAACACTGTCTCACACTTAGACAAATTTGTAATGCGATCTGTCATACTTGCTCTCTGACTTGTGCGATCTTCATGAGGATCATATGTTTCCATAATGAAAACATCTATTCAATCAACTCAGCCAAATGTCCAAAAATTTAACCTTCCTTAGAACTAAAGTTTGTAACACATTTCATTCTCCATCATTTGAGCATCCTTGAATTTTTTCAGTAATTTGATCATCATAAAAAACTTTATCTTTAACCTTGGAATCATTCGTAATTTTGGAGCTCGTCATTTTTTGTTGGCTATCGTATGTTTCATTTATTTCTTTCACTTGTTCAATACAGTGATGTGTTAGTGACTTCTTACTCGGTTAACACTATACTTGGTATACACTACACTTTCTCGGTGTACATTGTTTTAACTTGGTGTACAGTAAGTGCTTCATTTACCGACCACATAAACTTATTCTTTCTTGATCTTCAATTCATAAAAAAATTATGTAATACAATCTAATTACTAAAATAATTTCATAGCCTCATCAATAAGTTACCCAATGAATACCGTATCCATATATGTATCATAAATCTCATCTTTATGTTAATATCTCATTCCTTCGCCATTATTTCCTTCTTCAAATATTTTTAACTAACATGATAAGTACAGTCAAAACCAGTTGACATCAATGATAATATAATAACTGATGTAATGTGTCACATATAACTGAGTATCTCATTAATCATCAATCACCATCTTTCCAATCAGTTGTCAAAATCTTCCTTAAGATATTCAATTAGTTGTAGTCTATCAATCTCTCCCTTTGGCATTGATGAAAACACAATATTAAATATGCTATAGAATACCAAACATCTATTCTAAAAATTTGTATGCAAATGTTGTAACTTGGTAAGCTCTCTCTAGCTTATGCATTTAATATGTTTAATCACTACAAATCATCAATACTCTCCCTTTTATTTAGCTTTAGCTCTAACTAATATCTCTCTTTAATTCTCTAGATCTTATTCCAGGCAATCATCTCTCATGGAGATAGATATTTCATTGAATCTCTCTCCCTTTGACAATAATGCCAAAAATAAAATAATCAACTCTTCAATAGCCAACTCAATATTCATTGTTTAGTTCAGATTCTAGTACCTTGCATGTACTGATATGTAGTTTTAGCTAGTATTTCATTAATCATGACCTTATGAATCCTAGAGTTTGAGCATCATGCATCAACATCATTAGATATTTCTGATAAAGTACAAGATGATGCAACCTCCTATCACCTTAGTGTCTTCTAGAAAGGGGATGGACCCCTATTCTACTCCTCAAGTATTCAAATATGTCCTTCGATAATAGTTTATTGAATATATTAGCAAGCTTATCTTGTGATTTCACATAATCCAATCTGACTTTCTTTTCTTGAAATTGTTCCCTCAATTAGTGATACTTAATAGATATATTCTTTGTCTTTGCATGTATCAATTGATTCTTAGAAATATTAATTGTACTTGTGTTATCACAATAAATTATCATTGGATCAGTGATCTCATCATTCGTACCTTGCAATAGTTATTTTATCCATGCAATATTTGAATAATTAGTAGCAACAACAACATATTCTACTTCTATAATAGACTGAGAAATGCATCCTTGTTTCTTACTTATTCAAGTAACCAATCTTTATCCTAAAAATTGCTCCACTAGTTGTTCTTTTTCTAACATCAATGTTTCTAGTCGAATCAGCAGCAATGTAAACTTTCAATTAAAAATTTCCTTCTTTCTTGTACCATAAACCATAAGTTTGATTTTTCTTTAAGTATCGCATAATTCTTTTCACAATAGTCATGTGTGCATCTTTAGGATTAGTAGAGAATATAACTACAATTCAAACTGCATGTGCAATATCTGGCTTACTATGCACAACATACATCAATTTTCCAATCATTGATTTATACAAGGTTTGATTTACCTCCATTGACTTGTCATCCTTTGTCAGTTTTCATCCAGTTATCATAGGTGTATTGACTTCTTTTGAATCTTACACATCAGATGTCTTGAATACTTCTTTGATGTACTTTTATTATGTGTTGTATATGTCTTCCTTCTATTGTAATAATTGCAATCCAAGAAATTTTTTTATCTCACAAAACAATTATATTTCATATTCTTTTTTCATTTCATTAGTAAAAGATTTGCATAACTTATCATGTCCTCCAAATATGATATAATATAAAAAAATCAGCAATAATAATCTTGTCATCACTTTCACTTTTCAAATACAAATTGTTGTTGTCACTTGTTCTAACAAATCCAATGCTTATGAGATAGGAATGGATTCTTTCATAGCATGCTCTTGGTGCTTGTTTCAGTCCATATAATTCTTTGTGCAACTTACATACCATATTCCTCTGATAAGGATCAATAAAACCTTCCAATTTTTCAAATTATACCTCTTCCTTTAGTATCCCATTTAGAAATGTAGATTTAACATCCATTTGATATACCTTAAGGCCTCGTTTGTTTTTTGGAATTCGAGGGGAATTGGTGGCAGAACTTCAAGTTTTTGAACAAATTCATTTTTTGGTTCCTCAATTTGCAATTCAGGTTATGTGATGCAAAACCTGGTTTAGGCCCTAAAATGAGGGGCACTATCTTCCCAGTCAGGAGATGGAATTTTTTTTCATCTTCCAGTTTTGGTAAATTGTGAATCGAATTTAATAATGTGGTCAGGTTTGTCATCTTCGCGCTTTGATTTTTGGGGTTTTGTTTTGCCGTCAGGTTTTCGAAGGGTTTGTTTTCAATGTTTCCTGCTCTCTTTTCCATTTCTCTCTCTGTGGATGTGTCCAACTCCTGAAGGGTTTCAAAGTCTCTGCTAAGCTGAGGGTATCGTAGCTAAATACCCACATGAACATCTGCTCATTTTTTCAGATAGGGTATGCAAGAAAATACGTGCTAGTTCATCTCTCCTTTTGCGACAAACTCTTGTCGAGCATTAAAACCCTGGTCCAATTCTTGGCAACTGCCCATCTTCTTGGTATGCTTTTTCTCGACTTTCATCCTAGTATATCTCATATTTTCATTCTGGTTTGTCATATTTTCAAATGATTTGTTTAAAACTTTGTTAAGATCCTTTGTCCTAGAAGTAATGCTGACATTATACTGAAATTTTTACAACTTTGTGTGATTAGGACAATTTCTATTTGGTTGATGATATATGTCCCACAAAATTTGCAACTTCAGGAATTCCCTGAATTAGATGCTCTCTCAGAACAAATATGCCTTTGAATAGCAAATTAATCCACAATTTTGTAACTAATAGCAGAAATTAACAAAACACACATTTATAATACTATGGGCAATTTAAAATCTTAGATGTTAGTTAATAGGAGGTGTTGTTTAGACAAGAAATAAGAACTACAAAACAAAGAAACTTTATAATGCTACTCAAGATGCTAATCTTGGAAAATCACTAGGTAGGGAAAAACAAGTTGACATCAACAATCGCTCATCTCTCTAATTGACTGCTTGAAAAAAATGATTTCAATAAGGAGAGATGCAACTTATACTTGCTCTTACTGTCAACTACCACTTCACTCTTAATTCTTCTTTTGCTAGTCACTGATAATCTCCAAATTGACTGTGTTGATGATACATTCACTATGGAATGCCTACCAACACTCTAATTTGTCTTATATATGTTATTGAATATGTTTTCTTTCTTTGAGAAATGAATGGACTTATGTAGGACATTTTAAGTTATGGAGGAATGTAATAAGTCATGTGGGAGACATGAAAGGTCATCAGTCATGAAGGGTCATCTATGGATTGTTTTGTCTTCTTTTGTGGAAGGAGACAAAGTGGGGCATTCCATTCTTAACTGGATCCTTACAAATCAATAATGTTCAACATCATTTATCATTATGTGGAAGACATACTTCATAGTGAGTAACAAAAAAATTCTTAGTGATTGTTAATTATGTTAAAATAATGATCTCAAACTTCTTGAAACTACCTTGAAAATTGATTATTTAATATGTCTTTGTCTCGGATAGAGGCGCCATGAATTTCCACTTATAGAAACTCTATGTGAAGATTTTGGAGATCAACATAGGGTTGGTATAGTTGATACAGCTACATTTAGCTATGAGCAACAACCATCAACTATCAATTAAAAAATAAAGCTAGTAAAGGTAGAGGTACCATGGTCTTCTTAAAGAGAAGGTATCAAGTATTTTAAAGTTCAAACCTTGCTTTAGGGAGGATGTGTCAATTATTTCAATATTCAACAATGTGCTTGCATAGGAAGTTGGCTATCTTAAGGAACCATGGGTCAACTAGGGCTCAAACCTAGGACCCCCCTGGTGAACCTCCTGAGCTACTAGGTCCCCTTAATATTGAGAGCTAATGGTGTTGGAATGTACATTCAACAACCCACCTCCAGCAAGACATCAGTTTGAGCTAACCCACTTAAGCTCTGATAACATGTGAGAAAACCATAAACTAGTTGGTAGCTGAACTATAACCCTTCAAGTACACTTCAAGGACTCTATCATAGTGCTACTCGCCCTCCATTTACAGAGATTAGCAATCCATGCAAAACATTTATTGTTAGCACATTAATCATTTTTTATAATCTTGACCTAAAGAATGTAGCTCAGAGAGATTGCTTTAGCTCATATTGCAACTTGTAACTTTGCAAGTGTGGATTTGGGTTCTTAAACATCAAATCAAGGTAGATCAACAAGTTTGCTAAAACCAATGCATTTCTATAAAACACAATTCAGAACCTTATGGATAATGGGCTGGCCTGCAAAGACAAGGCTTGGATATCAAGGGACATGTGCCATAGAAGAAAGAAGGATATAAAATCTTATTAGATTTGTTGGAATGCTAACAATGATTCAGATTACAAAATATTATTTACAAACAATTGAATGCATGCAAATGGGAAAAAATGAAATTCCTTTCTTGGAAGCTAGCTTCACTACCTGAATGTCACCAGAATGAAATTCCTTTCTAGGAAGCTACCTCTACAACCTGAATGTCACCACCTACTAACTGAACTAATCTTCTATCAAGGAGTTATAGAACTCAAATGCCTACTTAAATGTACTAGAGATAAATATGATATGTACACTAACAAAAACTACATGGTGATTAGCTCTTAACACTAATTTCCCATCAGTAGCCTCACTCTTTTTTAATTAGATTAGATATCTCTTTTTTGGAATCATAGCCACTGGAAAATTCAAAAAGAACATTCAAAAATTCAAGCTTTGACAAATAGAATAGCTAGTATCAGCTCCAAATGACAATAAATAAAAATAGTCCACATTAACAACATAACAACACCAAACCAAGTAACAACATCAAAATATCACAAACACAGTCTGAATATCAAGTATCACCATAACATTGTCACCAAAGACATGGTCTAATGAAAACAAAAATCACAAGCAATCTCAAGGATCTTTCTTCCTATTTACCAGATATTCAATAGTCCTTTGAAGAGCATTCACTCTAAAACCAACACATTCACGAAGCCACTTGTCTAGATAAGAAGACTGAACTACAAACAGGAAATAAATTTAAACCAATAATATAAACAGGGCTCTTTTTGTTCCTCCAACCCATACTTGTTCAAATTTGAGGATACAAAATTGGAAAAGCCACAATATTTGTAAACAAATTAAGGAAAGTAAACATTTTTGTGCTTTATGTGATGGATGAATGCATATCTTGGTGATTATGTGCATATTTCCTTGCTCAAATCATTTTGTTTGTCCACATTTCAGGCCATTGATGGATCCTATTAAGAATATTGACTTTCTAGGATGGGTAGTTGTGGAGACCACATATTCTCATCTTCTCATAGCTCTTATTGCTTGTGTTGTCATAGCCAAAGTAGTGGTGGCCCAAGAAGGCAATGTACAAATGAGTAAATGAAAAAGAAAAAGAAATTATTTTTATAGAATGGTTATTCATTCCAATGATGTGGATTGCCATGATCAGATTCGCATGAGTAGGGCAGCCTTCTTTCATCTAGCTACTATCCTAAGGCTGAAAGGAACCTTGACAGATACAATACACTTGACGTTAGAAGAACAACTTGTGATGTTCCTCGACACCATTGGCCACAATCTAAGGAACCAAAATATTGCCCACAACTTTGGGCACTCAGGAGAGACAATCAGTTGATACTTCCACAAGGTGTTGAGGGCTATCTTAGGACTCCACAAGGATTGCTTTCTACCACCTAGTCCAAACACTCCTCCTAAAATTAGTGGGAATGAAAATTTTGATCCATTCTTCATGGTAATTGTTGTGTTGTTACAAATTTCTTGTATGGATTTTTATCCTTATCATATTATTGGTTGACCATAGAATTGATGATGGTATCATATCATATAGGATTATGTTGGAGCTATTGATGGAACCCATATACTAGTCACCGTCAATGTTGACATGCAGGGTAAATATCGTGATAGAAAAGGCAACATGTCACAAAATGCTATGGGTGTGTGTTCCTTCAATCATAAGTTTCAGTACTACCTTGCTAGCTAGGAAGGGTCTATCATGGATAGTTGTGTTATAGCTTCAGCTTTGTCAAGAGCAGATCCTCTTATTGTTCCCCCCAGTAAGCCAAATCATAGTTTAATATACTCAAGGTTACAATCAATGTTTCACATTTTAATAATATACTTTATTTATGTAGGAAAATATTTTCTAGTGGATGTTGGATATCCCAATGTACCTAGATTTCTTGCTCCTTATCAGTGTACATGCTACCACCTGAAGGAGTTTTCAAGAGAGAATCCAATAAACTCTCGAGAAGAGTTGTTCAGCCATCGACACTCCTCTCTTAGAAACTTAGTAGAGTGTACATTTGGTATTCTCAAGCAGTGTTTTCCAATCCTAATGCATGCCACATATTATCCTATGATGACACAAGCCCATATTGTATTAGCATGTTGCATACTACACAACTATATTACGTTAGAGGATGGAATTCCATCATAAATTTTCATCGAAGAGGAGGATGATCATGATGGGATAGATGTACTGATGCTAGAGACATATGGGTTGTCTCGGCATGATAGAGACTAGTGGGCATAGTTCCGAGATGATATAGCAAGTAGAATGTGGGAAGAGTACAGATCCTAAGAATAGTTGTTCTTGTATGACTCAAGACTACATGATGGTTTCCTTTTTCTTCTCTTTTTATCTGCAAGTATTGGACTTGTATGGGTCAATGTGTTTTATTTGAGTAAACTGATGTATGAAGATACTTTGATATACATGATGGTTTCCTTTTTCTTCTCTTTCTATCTACAAGTATTGGACTTGTATGGCTCAATGTATTTTATTTGAGTAAACTGATGTATGAAGATACTTTGATATACATGATGGTTTCCTTTTTCTTCTCTTTCTATCTGCAAGTATTGGACTTGTATGGCTCAATGTGTTTTATTTGAGTAAACTGATGTATGAAGATACTTTGATACCATTAACAACAATTTGTATACATAGTATGCCATACACATAATTATTGATGAACATGGATGAAATTGGTAACATGAGCCAGATGTCTCCTTCCTCAAAGAAGATAATGTGGACAAAGGAAATGGAATGCAGGTTTCTAGACTTTCTCCTTGAGCAAGTACAACTAGGAAAAAAATGTGACGGAGGCTTCAAAAAAGAAGCACGGTCCACAATTAAGAGGTGGTTCAACACTGATATGAACCTCAATCTATCCAAGGAAAACTTCAAAAATAAGTTGAAAACTTGGAAGCTTGCCTATAGAGTGACGAAAGAGCTAAGGAATACAAGTGGTTTTTCTTGGAATAAGGAAACTCAGTGCATGGATGCTGAGGATAGTGTGTGGGATGAGCTTCTCAAGGTAGGGTGATCTCTCTACTATTTTGATGGAAATAATATTTCCTTCTTTTAAAGTTAATAATGAAAGACAAAGAACCTAATCCATTTATTTATGCCAACATGTAGAGAAGAGAGTTAAAAAATGCCAAAGTGTATAAGAGGTAGACCTTCCAGTACTTCAATGAATTGGGTGCAATTGTGGGTAATGACATTGCTGAAGGTAATGTAGCTACCATGGCCCTTGAGACTGAAGAAGGGAACCCTATGGAAGAGCCATTCAATGTGCATGATGAAGAGGGCCTTGGTTTCAATATACATCTTGATAGTGTTGTTGATTTGGATGAAGACCCTTATAATTCCACTCAGTCCACTACAACAGCAAGTACTAGAGGGACTCCTACATCATCAGTCAAAAAGGTGGGAAAGAGGAGGAAGGCAAGTATGGTCACTTCCTTGGATTCCATGTGTAAAACAATGAATAAAATAAAAGAGGGCATGAACAATGTTCACCTTGTCAAAATTGATGAATCTGCTCATGACAATGCTTTGACGGATGCATATAAGGCTCTCAAATCCATCCCCGGATTAAGTCAAGGTGTATTCCTGAGGGTATACGAAACCTTTGTGGGTCAATGTGAAAGAGCCAAATGGTTCTTATTGATGATTGAGGATGAGAGAGTGGACTGGATTGTAGCCATATATGGTGATGTATAGTTATATTTAAAAGGACATCTAATTATGTATTTTTGTGTGATTTTAAATGTGTTGGAAGCCTATAAAAGGCTATAAAACTGACATGATGCTATACTCAATGTTCTTTTGATTTGACATTACTATGGTAACAGTTCATCTCACTCTTCATCAATGAAAGCATAGAGTTCTATATGCATAAAATGTGCCATTCATTTATCATACAGACTGTTGTTCCTTTTTGAGACTGCTAAATGTGATATTCTCTATTCAATGCAGCTACTCTACATGCAAGATCTTTGTTTTACTTATCTAAAAGTGTATTCCATTTACTCTTTGTTCTAGTGCAGATTTGACATTCTTTTCTCAACAAGCTTCACTCTTTGACACAAGACCCACTGCTATATTCAAGATCCTCACTGCTCTTCATCAATTTGGATTCTTTTCTTATGTTTTTATGTTGATCTTTACGAATGATTGCTTCCTATCAACATATTCTTTCTATGTGTGAACATCTGTTGTCATTAGGTTGTCTTGCTGCTCCTTTACATGATTTGTTGTTATTCACTACGCATGAAATACATCTTGAGATTTTCATTCTCTTCTCTTGTTCAATTTGGGTCGTCATATTAATTAAAATTTCTTAGAAAATAATGGCAAGCTAGAAAATAATGACACTTATGATTGAGCACTTAGAAAAGCATGAAATTAATGTGAATTTTATGCACTGATTGAACTGTTTATGTTCACAGCCACTGGCATATAGTCCAATCAGTGGATACTTTGTGATTGATGTTGAGAGGACCTGATGCATTTTGTGTTATGATATTTTATGCATTTTGAGTAGTGATAAGAATCTATAGGGAAAAAAGACCCATTTTGGTGGCCTCCAAAACCCTTAAAAATTGGCTTCAAGTTTCATACTCCTAGGATCTAGAACTTAATGCTTGCACTCACTCCTTTGAGAATTTATATGAAGAAATGTGTTCTAATTGCACAACTATTACCAGCATCCTCCAGTATGATAAAATGGGAGGTTTCTAACAAGTTATGCATCTTATATACACGTACTATGTTTAATATGTTTATGACCTCATACTACTTCACCAATCTCCTCCTATCCCCATCTTTATCAGTTTGAGGCATATGTACACCTTACATATATTAGTCTAGTATATACTATATGTCCTTGGATATATAGGATTTGGTATTAGTTAGTTATGATTATATATCTTCTTAAACTCTAGCCAAGGTGTTTGGGATCTCTTCTCCCTTCATGTCACCTTTTTTCATTCTTCGTCTCTCTCTTTCAATATTTCTTAGTCCATGTTGAATGGATTTGGCATCATTACCTGATAAATGGATGAGAAATTGTCTAGAAAGGTCTAGTTAAGACCAGTAGACTCTGCCCTCTATTTTAGTGTGATGATTCTGGCTCTTGTTTGTGCTGTTATTGTGGGATTTTCCTCTGCAAAGCCTTGCTATTTCTTCCTACTGTGGGATTTATAGCAGCATTTTAAAATTATTGCAGCTCAAATGTTGTAAGAACTGTCAACTGTGTTTCATCCCCATCTACATCTTTTCCTACCAATCCTTAGCTTATGACTCCTCCTTACCTCTCCTTGTGAAGGTTGCAAATCACCAACAAGGAGATTGAGTAAAGTAGACTTGCCTACTCCATTGGGCCCTATAATTGGCACACGTATTCCCATGTCAATACCCACACCAACATTACTAAGTTGAAAGTCCTCTCTCCCAGGATAGCTAAAACTAACTTCAATAAGTTTGAGAAGAGGTGGAGTGAGTTGTCACAACCTTCTTTTTTTTTATAAAAACCTAAGCCAAATGTATGAAATCTTGTGTGATTAGAAGTAGAAGGCAATTGGAATCAGATTCAACTGCATTTAACAGTTCCAGTGGAAGATGCATGTACACAATCCAACTACCATCTCCTACAGGGCTCTGAGATAACAAAGGATCTTAATAAAGTTTTAAACAAATCAGTGGCTGTATAATAGTATACACTGGTTATAGTATTTAGAACATCAATCACATGAAATGCATCTTGAACATGCAATGCATCTTAAACATCTTGAACATGCAATCCAATTAGTGGATAAACTTAACATCTTGAACATGCAATGCATCTTTAGAACATCAATAAAAAATTATACTATTATATAGCTAATGATTTGTTTAAAACTTTGTCATACGAGGTTGATGCAGATAAAACGTCCTCTATTGAAACTTTGATGAACCATCTTGGCATATGTGGGTATATTAGAATTACAGATGATTTAAGTTTTTTATTACCATCAACCAAATAGAAATTTCCCTAATCACACAAAGCTATAAAAAAATTAGTATAATGTCATTTGAAGCCTTACTTCCAGGACAAAGGATATTAACAAAGTTTTAAACAAATTAGTGGTTGTATAACAATATACATTGGTTATAGTATTCAGAACATCAATCACAAAGTATCGTTTATAGATGAATCAAAAAGAAACAATACTTTGTGATTGATGTTAACAGCCACTGGCATATAGTCCAATCAGTGGATAAACTTAACATCTTGAACATGCAATGCATGTTCAAGATGTTGTTAAGTTTATCCACTGATTGGACTGTATGCCAGTGTTTGTATAACAGTATACACTAGTTACAGTATACACTGGTATATCTCCATTACAAAATATAGTTTTTTAGCACTCTTATGAGAAATAGAAGTCAAAGATATTTATGTTGGAACACAAGTTGAACCCATCTTTCCTCTTACCAATCATTTTTTTTGTGATTCATGAAGTAAAATTTACATAAAAAATGTATAATCAATTGTAAAAACTTGCTCTCTCAATGGCCATGCAAAGATGTTTCAGAACTTCTCTTGGGATCATGTGTCAACCCAATCAAGTTATTTCTTTCAATTTTCCCTCTTTGTTTTGGTATACACTGGTATACAGTAGCCACAAGTAAGTACCCACTGGTATACTTATTGTGTTAATTCATTTGATCCATGCCAAGATTATTTTGTGTTGCTAGTGATTATGTTGGCTTTCACAGAGTGTGCTTTTCTTCCTCTCTATTTTTTTTTCTCTCCACTTCAAGGTAGGAAACCTTGTTTCTCTATTGTCCTTTGAATTTTGAGTTCTTTCAAAGGTCCATCAATGCCATATTGGTGCATATTGGTTTAATGTTTTGGTATTGCAAGATCTTGTTGAATTAATGGACAAACAAGCATGCCCTCCCTTGACCATTGTTTTCATTAATGTGCTTTTATAGACATATTAGCTTGCATTTTTTAGTGTTTTTTCTTTTAGCATATTTAAGAGGAATACACAAAGGAGTACCACATGAAGAATGCTTCATTTAATGCATTGTTAAGGTGTAGTCTCATAACTATCCATTTCTAGTTCTTCAAACATGATTTTATAAATGTGTTTTGGTAGATGACTATATTGTTCATGATTCTGTATGTATATACCCTAACCATCTTTTTATTATTGTTGCATTACAAAATTAAGTTAAATAATTCTACTTTGTTCAATGCTCTATTTCATCTTCAATTTCTTTTCATTTTTCATTCATTTTTAAAAACCACGTGATAGGTACGAAAACAAAAATGGATAGTTTTGAGACTACACATATGATGATAAAGTGAGACTACACATATGCTGACATTAAATATGTTCAAAATAGCTTCTAGATTCGATTTTGTAGATATTTTTGGCATCAACATTTACGATCACACTCTGTGATCCTTCATCAGGATGGAAGAGAGAAAAATGATTGAAAGAAAAGTCCATCATTTTGGTCTGTTGCAATCATTTTGGTCTCTTTCATCCTGATGATGGATCATAGAGTGTGATCCATAACTATCTACACAATCGAATCCATAAGCTATTTGAAACATTGATGCCAAAAATATCCTCATATGATGATAAAAAATGAGCTATCTGATGATTGTTTACTATTCATGTTTGTAAATGGTCAATATTTCTGATGGTACTCCTTGGTGTATTCCATTTAAAAATAAACAAGTTTTAGTTTTCCTATCATGTTTAATTTGTAGATGCAGGATTGACCATCTAACAATATGGAAAGTAATGGGAATAATGAGCGGGATATGAGATGGTTTCTCATCGAATGTGGGGCATAAGGGCATAGAGTGTGGATTTCTTGCATTTTCTTATTTAATGGTGTGTTTTCACACCACCATTTAGTTCATGGATATTCTTCTTCCCCAAAACTTCTATCTAATGCTATAGTTGTGTCATTATTATTTTTCTATAAATTTGTAATATCAACATAAATGAAACTTTTTCAATTTCTACTCATAGAATATAGTCATGTTGTTATATATGAATGAACAAAAATAGTATGAATGAATAAAAATTTGCTTGATACAGTGCTGATGGCTATGGTAAATGTCCCTATGTGTGAGTGTGGTGCTGGATCACGCTGCGTGTTGAAGACGTCACACACGTAGGATAATCCAGACCATAAATTTTGGAATTGCAAAAATAAGAAAAAGGTTGTTAATTGCACAATATTTAAATGTTTACAAAGAATAAATATTAGTCATTATAGTGAGACTAACTTAGATTTGTATTGTAGGATGACGGTGGATGTCAGTACTTTCGATGGGCCAATGACACCTCGTCATTGTCTACATCATCTACACGTTCTCCACATATACCTATTGTGGATAATGAGTGCAAGTCTTGCAAAGTGCTCGAAAAATATTTTGCAAAAGCGGAGGCTACGTATAAAGCCGATGTCATGTTTTTACGATGTTTACTTTGTGCAACAATCATACTATTTAGTTCGGCCATTTGTTGGGTCATTATGCAGACATAGATATATATGTGGACTAGATGACTTATTTATATTTTGATGTGATATAGAGCAATGCTATAATTACTTTCTTATTATAATATTGTTTATGATATTGTATAAAATTATTTAAAAAAGTTAAGTTTACTCTTCACAATATTGGAAAAAAAATATTAAATTTTGTTTATGATTTTCTATATAAAAATATAAATTAATTAAAAAAATATATAAATAAAAAATGGACAACAAAAATAAAATATAAAATTAAAATATTATATAATAATTATAAAAACTTAAATTTTCTTCTCAAAATATAATTCCAATTGAAAATGTAGAACCAAACACAGAAAGTGGATAATGTAATTCCAATTCCAATTTGAAATTGCAAACCAAACACATAAATAGGAAATTGTCACTTCCAATTCCAATTTCAAAAATGGCAACCAAACGCAAAATATGGATTGTATCAGCCATCTTCCGGGTGAACCAAACGGTCCAAACTATCTTCCGAATACACAAAACTAGAATTTCAAAACCAGATTTTGAGATAATTAGGTTTTGTCTCAAATTCCAATTCCCGCAAACAAACGGGGCCTAAACTCTTTGTAAGAAGCATATGCAAGATATATTATTACTCCTTCAAGTCTAGAAATAGATGCAAAACTCTCTCCATAGTCAATTCCCATTTCTTATGCATAACATTTTCATACTATTCTTTCTTTGTTTCTTTTTACATCCCCATTCTCATTTAATTTGTTTCTGAATATCAATTTGGTTCCAATCACATTTTTTTATTTTAGTCTTGGTACCAATGTCTATGTTTTGTTTTTCTATATTTTCTCAATCTCTTCATTCATAGCATTAATCTAGTCATCATTTTCCAATGCATCTCTAATTATTTTAGGCTCAAATTAACAAATTAGACATGTGTTGCTTCATAAATTACTTTGTGTCATCATTCCTTCTCTTTTATCTCCAATTATCTGATCTTTTCAATTTTTTCTCCTCATATATCTTGCAAATACACATTTAGGCCTATGTTCCTCAATGTGTTCTCCACTTGGTGCATGATCATTGTCTTCATCAGTAACTATTTGTTGATTCTTAGTTTGCAAAGATTGTTGCTTGGTAGCATTACCCTATTTCTCAGTAACACTAGGCTATTGCTCAGGTAGTGTTTTAGGTTCTTCATTCTAAACAAATCTACCATGGTCTTTTGGTTCCTTTTTACTTTCTTCATCATTGTTTTCTACAAACTCATCATCTTTTACATTTTCACCTTCAATCATTTTTTTAGTAGCCTTGTTCAACTATTTATAAGCTTTTCTCTTTCTAGAACATACTACAAAAATTCCTTCATCACCTTTTGAATCAAATTTTCCATTTCTATCTTCTTTCAGAATGTAACATCTACTTCCAAATATTCTGAAATAAATCACATTAAGTGTGTAACCATACCATAATTTATAAGGTGTCTTGTTTGATTCTTTTCTCAGTTGAACTTGGTTTAGTATGTAAACAACAATCCTAACAACTTATGATGCAAGGTAAGGGCCAAGAGGGGGAAAAAATGGCACACCCTAATGATCCAAGCCTACTAAACACATGCGGAAGAAAATAAACACAATAGTGAGAGAGAGAATGCAAAGGCTTTCATATATTTCATCAAATAGAATGATACATGCTGGGCTGTAAGGCCTTCCCATTTAGGGCCATTTATTACAATGATTTACAAAATTCCTCAAACATGTGAGGATCTGCCAACAATCTCTAATCTTACTATATTCTATCTTCTATCTCAAAAATTGCCTCTAAACTACAACCAAACAACTACATTTATACAAGAGTCTATCGAGCTGAGTCGGCCTTCAAATCCACAATAAACAAAAGGAATGGTCAGATCTGGGACCAAACACCTCCCGATGATGGATTCCAACATTAAATCCCTAACCCAAAATAAATGCACAAGTTGGCCACAATAGAAACTAAAACTAAACCTGCCGGTGAGAAAAGATAGCATAGCAGCAGACAAGCAATGTCAAGTGCCAGTGAAATAACTGACCACCTAGGAGATAATCGACCACACTTAGTAACCAAAGGAAACTGACCAACTACCAACCAACTTAGTCAAAGAAGGAACCAAGCAACACAGACAAACTCCAAAATGTTTTTGGTGACGCAAGATTGCCCAAGACCCGAGATGCTCCTGCATCAGACACCTGGAGTTATTTTGAAATGATTCTCTGAATCATTTGGTAGGTATTATCCAAGATGCATCCAACTTCGAATAAGAAATCCAGGAACTATCTTCCATCAGTCTATTCTTCCACTTTACCAAATATTCCATATATTGTTTTCCTCTTGTACTTTTTCCAATTCTTTCCTTCAAAATCTATTCAATTTCTTCATTTTGCTTCTTAGGATATTTTGTTAGTACTATCACTTCTTCATTAGGTTCATGATACTCATACAAATCAACAATGTTGAAAATAGGTGATATGTCCATGTCATTAGGTAACTCAATCTCATATGAATTTCCACTGTCAAATTTCCTCAAAATCTTGCAAGGTCCAAAATTCTTCATCTTCAATTTCCCATATGTTCCAACAAGAAATCAACCTTTCTTCAAATGAACCATCACTTCATCACCAAAATCAAAATTTTTATGTCTCCTTGATCTACCAGCTCTTTCTTTGTATTTCTAATTAAGTTGTCTTCCAGCTTTAGCTTCACATCTTCATGCAATGTCTTCATGTACTCAACAAATTTTACTCCTTCAGCACTTCTCTTGTTTTCATCAGCAATATCTCTCAAATCAGATATACCTCTTAGCTGTTTCCCATTCACAATCTCAAATGGTGTCTTGCCAGTACTCCTATTCACTAAATTATTATATGCAAACTCTACTTGTGCCAACACATAATCCAATTACTCGGTGTGTCTCCAACTAAACATCTCAAAAGATTTCCCAAAATTTTGTTCACAACTTCAGTCTATTCATCGGTTTGTGGGTGAAATGTAGAACTATATTTCAACTTAGTGCCAAATTTCTTCCAAAGGTTTTTCTAAAAGTATCCACCAAACTTATTGTCTCGGTTAGAGATAATACTCCTCGGTAATCCATGCAATATGATAATTTACTTAAAGAAAATATTTGCTACATGTACTGCATCTAATGTCTTTCTACAAGGTATAAAATTTTCCATCTTAGAAAATCTATCCACAACAACAAATATAGAATCATTACCTCTTATTTTCTTTGGTAAGCCAAGAAAAAAGTCCATACTGATGTCAATCCAAGGTTTCTTAGGAACAACAATTGGTACATACAATCCAGTATTCTAACTTATTACTTTTGCAACTTGAAAAATTCCACAGCTTTTCACAAATTTCTGAACATTGTTATACAATTGTGGCCAATAGTACTTCTCCTTAAGCAAATTCCATGTTTTATCAATACCAAAATGTCTAGCCAGATCACTACTATGTTTCTCCTTTATCAAATTAGTTCTCATTACTCCTCTCAGTATACACAACTAAATGCCTTTAAACAACATACCTTCCTAAATAAAATATTCATCCCATTTAGTATCTTGTTGATCTTGAATAGGTGATATGTACTTTCTCCATGGCTCAGAAAAATTAGGGTCAAACTCATAAGAATATCTCATCTCATCAAAACCAAGAACTTCCACTTTCATCTCAGTCATTAAATATCTTCTTCTACTCAATGCATCAACAACTCAGTTAGTGAGTCCACTCTTATGCTTTATCACAAATATGTAACTTTGCAAATACTCAACCCATTTCATATGTCTCTGATTCAACTTATTCTAACTACCCAGATACTATAAATCCTTATGATGAGTATATAACACAAATTCACTCGATATCAAATAATATCTCCATTTCTTTAGTGCTTGAACAATAGCATAGAATTCTTGATCATACACAAAATATTTCCTTCTAGCATCATTCAACTTTTCACTAAAGAAAGAAATAGGTTTACCTTCTTGACTCAACACAACTCCAATTACACTTCCACTTGCATCACATTCTACTTGAAATACTTTACTGAAATTGGGTAATGCCAAAATAGGTAATTCAACAACCTTCTACCTCAGAGTCTCAAAACTTCTATCAGCTCCATGTGTCCACTTGAATTATCTTTTGTCTCCTCTCATGGTCTCAGTCATAGCATTAAAAATTCAACAGAAATTCCTTATGAATTTTTGGTAAAAACTTTCCAAACCATGAAATTATCTTACCTGACTAGCATTTACAGGTGTAGGCCAATTCAAAAAAGCTTCAAGCTTTTTAGGATCCATCTTCAAACCATCAGCTAAAATAACAAATCCCAAATACACAATCTCTGTTTTCATGAATGAACACTTTTTTAGATTTATCAGCAACTTTTCTTCTTTCAATATCTGCAAAACTTGTCTAACATGCAACAAATGTTCTTCTTTGGTCTTACTGAATATCAAATTTTCATCAAGATATACAATCATAAACTTACCCAAGAATTTCTTTAAAACTTCATTCATCTGCCTCATAACAGTACTCGGTGCATTAGTTAAACCAAAAGGCATAACCAACCACTCATACAAACCTTCTTTTGTCTTGAAAGTAATTTTCCATTCATCACCTTCTTTGATTCTAATTTGATGATACTCACTTTTCAAATCAATTTTAGTAAAAAATACATTGCTCCAATCAAACTATCCATTATGTTATCCATTCTTGGTATAGGAAACCTATACTTCACTGTTATCCTATTGATTTCTCTGGAATCAGTACCCATTCTCCATTCTCCATTCTTCTTAGGTGCCAATACACTAGGTACTGCACAAGGAATCAAACTTTCTCTGATCAAACCTTTCTTGAGCAACTCTAGAATCTGTCGGTTCAATTCTTGATTCTCGATAGGTGTCAACCGATGAGGTTCCTTATTTGGTAAACTAGATCCAAGGATTAGATCCATACAATGATCAATGCTTCTTTTCGGTGGAAAACTATCAGGTACATTATCAAAAATGATATCACTATACTCGGTGAGTAACTTATCAATCTCATCAGGGACATTATCCTCTATTTTCTTACTTGGTTTGTTAGGGATCACATCAAAACATATATCATTCTTCTTCAAAGAGTTACCAAAATTTCTACCCTCCATTAAACAAACTTTCATAGATGTGCAAACATTACTAACAGGTTCTTTCATCAAAGGAAACAAGATTTTTTTTCTTTCCATCAGCCACAATAGTATACTTATGCAATCTCCCATCATATACAACATGTCTATCATATTGTCAAGGTCTACCCAACAAAATATGACAATAATCCATAGGCATGATATCACATAACACCTTATCATAGTACTTTCCAATCTTCAAATTCAAATAACATTGTTCACTTACCAGGAGTGTATGCTCATCTTTGATCCATGAAATCTTATAGGGCTTCGGATGTACCAACCTTTCCAACTGCAATTTTGTTACCATCTCCTTAGATGCCAGATTGTCTGAGCTACCACTGTCAATGTTTACCTTCCCAAATTTATCAAAAACTCTACATCTGGTCTTGAACAAACTTTTCCTTACCAGATCTTCCTTCTTAATTTCATTCCACAGTGCTCTCCTTACCATCAAGTTATTTTATTTCTCAGGTTCATTCGGTGAGTCTTCTTGCACCAAAGTATTTCTATGTTGGAAATACAGATGTAGTAACTAAGAGGGGGGGGGGGGGATGAATCAGTTAACCACAAAAATGTTACCACTAATCCCTTAAATATCTTAACAAATTATTTACTGTGCCACTTGGTTAATATATAGAGAAATGCTAAAAACTTGATCCTTGAAGTGTGTAATAATTAAACTATTCTTAAGCATTCATCACTGATTAACTTACATGAATAAAGAAAATAACATGAACACAAGAGACACCAGATTTACCGTGGAAACCCAATATGGGAAAAAACACCAATGTAACTAGTTACTATTTTTCACTCTTCTGAAGTGATGCCCGATTAGAACCCAACCTGGTAAAAGGTTACAAAACACACTATTAGGTGTGACCTTGTTAGAGGATTTAATCACCCTACTAGGAGTGGCCTTGTAAGAGGTCTTGAAACAATTCAATAGAGTTGTTACCTTGTCAGAGGATTTACAAAATGGTTGTTAAACAAACTCGGTTAAGAGATTTTGATATCACTGCTACAATTGCTAGAGAGTAAAAATGAAATGACCTACAACTAAATTGCTGAATATAGATCTCTATTCTATTTCACTAGATCCTTACTGATCAATTACATCTTTGCTGCTCCTCAAGGATATCTGACAATCCTTCAAAATTTGCACACACCTTTCTTCAAAATGATTTCTGCATGCTGTATATCTTTTATTCACCACTTGACCTTCTATATATATATGCCATTTCATAATCATTTAGATTGTCAAGTCGGCACTAATAATTATTATAACAGTCGGCTGGGATAAACAAACTGTAATAACAAAATTCTTTGAAAGGGTCGACCTTGCTCGGTAAACATTAATCCTAAAAAGATTTCCTTCGGTGACCGAGAGAACTCGGTAACCACAGTGAATTCTACAACATCCTTTGGAGACCGAGAGAGCTTGGTAACCACTAATTTTCCTTCGATAACCGAGGAGGTTCGGTTAACACTGTTACCCTGTCATGTTTCCTTTAGACAACCGAGAGAACTCGGTAGACACTAAAAATTGCCTAGCTGACCAATTGAGCTCGGTAGATACTGAGAGCGATAATTGATATGACATTTGTGTGACATCAAAGACAACACATAGCTAATCCAACAATGTCCTTGAGACAATTGTATCCAACAATCTCCCTCTTTGGCATTGATGGCAACACAACATGTCATAGCACAATGAAATTTCACAGAGAAACCAAGAGTAAGAAACATATCCTTAGCTTCATTCTGATTCCCATCATCTTCAAACTTCTTTCTCTGACTGAGAACTCTCCCTCTTAACTTCTCAAATTATTCTTCTTAGAAATTTCTTGAAATGATAGCAAACACTCCCTCTTTGACAACACATGCCAAAGACAACTTACACAGTTTTGGTAAATATCAATGTACCTTATGTAATGATTCATATGCAATGATTCCCTGACTATGCTGCATCAACTGATTGATCTTCAACATGTTCTGGTTGATGCATCACTAAAAATTTATTTAGTGAACCTCAGACAGGGGAGTGACCCCTAACTTGCCTCTCAGATACAAGAATGCATCCTTAGGTAGTGGCTTGGTGAAGATATCTACAATTTGTTCTTTTGTATGAATATATTCCAATTTGATTTCCTTGTCCTGCACCAATTCTCTGACAAAGTGATATTTAATTGCAATGTGCTTGGTTTTGGAATGCATTACTAGATTCTTTCAAATATTTATTGCACTTGTATTGTCACAAAACATGACAACTGGTTCTTTGATCTCAACCTTCATGCCTTCCAAAAGTTGTTTAAACCATATAATATTAGAGTAGTTTACTGCTGCAGCAACATATTTTTCTTTTTCTGTTGATTGGGATGTGCAGTTTTACTTTTTACTAGTCCAAGATATTAACCTCTTGCCAAGAAAGAATGCTCCACCACTCGTACTCTTTCTGTCATCAATGTTTCCTGCCCAATCAGCATCAGTAAACACTTTTAAATCCAGATTGCCTCCAAATTTATACCACAAGCCATAATCTTTAGTTCCCCTTAAATACCTCAAGATTCTTTTGATTGCCATCATGTGATTTTCTCTGGGTTTAGCCGAGAATCTTGCCACTATTCCAACTGCTAAGGCAATATCAGGCCTTGTGTGTACTACATACTGTAATTTTCCAATCATTGATTTGTATAAGGTCTGATCTACTTCTTTTGAATCATCATCTTTGGTAAGCTTTAGTCTAGTACACATGGGTGTACCAACTAGTTTTGCATCTTCCATACCAAATTTCTTAAGTATTTCCCTGATATATTTATACCGAGTAATGTAGATACCATTTTTGTTCTGCTGAATCTGAAGTCCAACAAAGAATTTTATCTGACCAAACATAGACATTTCAAATTCTTTGTTCATAAGCTTTGAAAATTCTTTGCACTGATCATCATTTCCTATAAACACAGTATCATCCACAAATATTTCTACCAAAACAATTTTGTTATCTGATCCTTCTTTGATGTATAAATTGATGTTGTCATTAGCCCTTTTGAAATCAATCTGAGTAAGATAGTTATGTAATCTTTCATACCATGCTCTAGGAGCTTGTTTTAGACCATACAATGCTTTGTGTAATTTGCAGACCATATCCCTTTTTTCTAGATCAATAAAACCTTCAGGTTGCTCAATGTAGACTTCTTCCTCAAGAATACCATTGAGAAAAGTAGATTTGATATCCATCTGATATACCTTAAATCCTTTATGTGTTGCATATGCAAGTAAAGTCCTCACACCTTCTAATCTTGCAATAGGAGAAAAAGTCTCTCCATAATCTATTCCTTCTTCTTGAGAATATCCTTTACATACCAATCTTTCTTTGTTTCTTGATACTTGACCATCTTCATTCAACTTATTTCTGAATACCCATTTTGTCCCAATTACATTTTTATCTTTAGGCCTAGGTACAAGAGTCCATGTCTTATTTTTCTCTATTTCTTCATTCATAGCCTCAATCCAACTTTCATTTTCTAATGCATCTTTGACATTTTTAGGTTCAAAATCAGCAAATAAACATGTACCTTTTAGTTTACTTCTTGTCATAGTACCATCTGATTTGTTTCCAATAATCTAATCTGGTTTATGATGCTTTCTGACGTACTTGGCTAATACAGGTTCCTTGCTTCCTGAATGAGTTACATTGTCATCTTCTTCATCTTCAGGTTCAGATTGCTTGGGCTCAATAAATACTTGCTCGGTAGCTTCAGACTGAGACTCGGTACTTTGTGACTCGGTCTGAACTTCTACTTGTGACTCGGTTACTGTACTGGGCTTGGTAGATGTAGTCTCCTTACATGTGTCTTGCAATGTATCAGGTTCGATGTAAACAAATTTTTTGTAGTCCTCTGGTTCCTTTTTTCTTTCTTCTTCAATCTTTTCTGCAAACTCATCAATTCTCACATGTGCACTTTCTTTGATTTTGTCAGTAGACAAATTTAGACATCTATATGCCTTACTTTTGCAAGAATATCCCAAAAATATTCCTTCATCACTTTTTACATCAAATTTTCCTTTTCTAGATTCTTTTAAGATGTAACATTTACTACCAAATACTTTTAGGTAACTTACATTTAGTTTGTAGTCATACCATAGCTCATATGGAGTCTTGAATGTGTCCTTTCTCAGCTGTACTCGGTTCAAGGTATGAACTGCAGTGCTGATAGCTTCCTTCTAGTATTTCATAGCAATGTTCTTTTCAATCATTACAGTCCTTGCACAGTCCATGATAGATCTATTCCTTCTTTCGGCTATTCCATTCTGCTCAGGAGTTCTCGGGGCCGATACCTATCTTTTGATTCCTCTTTCAATGTAGAAATTATTGAATTTATGGGAGATGAATTCACCACCTTTGTCTAATCTCAAGCATTTTATTCTTTTTCCTGGTTCCTTTTCTACTCTTGCTAAATACCATTTGAACTTCTCAAATGCTTCAGACTTTTCTCTTAAATACATAATAGTCATCATTCTAGAATAATCATCAACAAAGAGAATAAAGAATTTTTCTTCAGTATAGCTCTCAATTCCAATAGGTCCACATAAATTAGTATGCACAATTTCCAAAATATCTTCAGACTGATAGTTTTTACTTTTGAAACTAGACTTTCCCATTTTACCAATTTGACAATTCTTGCATAGACCAACATTAGGTTTCTTCAAAGTAGGAATACCTCTTACTTTCTTGAATTTGCTTATTTTCATCATGTTGTCAAAATTTACATGACATAACCTTTTGTGCCATAACCAACTTTCTTCAATTTGAGCAATAAAACATGAGTAATCACCAAGATCAAGATAAAATAGGTTACCTTTGGTTTGTTTGCCTGATCCTATCAGTTTTCCTTTGTCATCCAGCAGTCTTGCTTTGCCATTCATGAATTCAACCTTGAATCCAATGTTGATTAGCTATGCTACACTTAGAAGATTATGCTTTAGTCCTTTGACCCAATATGCATTATCACATATAAGTTCTTTGGTTAATGAAATTCGTCCCTTTCCTTTTATACAACAGGGTTCATTGTTTCCAAACCTTACATTACCACCATCAAAGTTTTCAAAGTGTTCAAACTTGGTCCTGTCACCAGTCATATGATGTGAACATCCACTATCTATAATCCATGTATCATTCTTTCTTATATGAGAGATAAGTGCCATCTCATCTTCATCATTATCAGATTCATCTTTTACAGCAATGAAAACAATTTCTTCTTCACTATCATCCGAATCTTTAGGTAAAAAACATGTTTTCTTACCTTTATCCTTGAATGATTTGAAATTTTTCTTGCCATTGTACTCGTAATTTTTCTTCTCATCTTTTCTTTGCTTGTTTGGAGACCTAGCTGTAATATGACCAATTTCTTCACATGAAAAATAGATTAAGGGAGTTTTACCTTTGTATTTTCCTCTACCTCTTGAATACTTTTTTGCAAGTAATGCTTCAATAACTTCAAGATTGCTATCAAAACTTTCCTCTGATTCTTCTTCACTTTCTGATTGGATTTTCTTCCCTTTCTTGAGTGAAAGTTTGGCCTCAAAAGCTGATTCAATATTTTTAGAAGTTGGAACATAGTTGTCATAGTTATCCAGTTCAAAGGTTGTCAATCTTCCAACTAAGGCATCCAAAGTTATATTGTGATTTTCTTCACATCTTCTTTCTTGAATAGAAGAAACTCTTATTGCATAAATAGGGAGTAATGTTCTAATAACCTTACTTATAACCGTTTCATCATCATTTTTTCCTCCAAAAGCTCTGATTGCACTAACACTTGTCTTGATCCTTTCAACATATTTTGCAATGTTTTCTTCTTCTCTCATTTTCATTTGATCAAACTGTCCTCTTAGGCTCTCTGCTTTGGCTCTCTTCACATTGTCATCACCACCATAGATTTTCTTTAGCTTGTTCCACATTTCATGAGCAGTTGTGTAGTCTTTGATTTCATCAAATTCTTCATAGCTAAGAGCTGATGCAATGTCTATCATCATAGTGTTATGGTTCTTCTTCTCTGCAATGTCTTCAATAGTTAATGTGCCAGTAGGAATTGTATATTCTTGATCAATATATTTGCATCCTGAATCACCAATGGAAGCTAGATGTAGTCTCATGAGACCTTGCCATGCTGAAAAGTTATTTCTGTTAAGCCTTGGAATTTCTCTTTTGTAAGACATCCTAATCTTTAGCTTAGGTCCTTGAAACCCTTCCTACAAGCACCAAAAGCTCTGATACCAATTGTTGGAAATATAGATGCAGTAACTGAGAGAGGGGGGGGGGGTGAATCAGTTAACCACAAAAATGTTACCACTGATCCCTTAAATATCTTAACAATTTATTTACTATGCCACTCGGTAAATATACAGAGAAATGCTGAAAACTTTATCCTTGAAGTGTGTAATAATTAAACTGTTCTTAAGCATTCATCACTAATTAACTTACATGAATAAAGAAAATAACATGAACACAAGAGACACCAGATTTACCGTGGAAACCCAATATGGGAAAAACCACCAATGTAACTAGTTACTGTCTTTCACTCTTCTGAAGTGATGCCTAGTTAGAAGCTAACCTGGTAAAAGGTTACAAAACACACTGTTAGGTGTGACCTTGTTAGAGGATTTAATCACCCTGCTAGGAGTGGCCTTGTAAGAGGTCTCAAAACAATTCAATAGAACTGTTACCTTGATAGAGGATTTACAAAATGGTTGTTAAACCAACTTGGTTAAGAGATTTTGATATCACTGCTACAATTGCTAGAGAGTAACAATGAAATGACCTGCAACTGAATTGTTGAATATAGATCTCTATTCTGTTTCACTAGATCCTTACTGATCAATTAAATCTTTGCTGCTCCTCAAGGATATCTGACCATCCTTCAAAATTCACACACACCTTTCTTCAAAATGATTTCTGCATGCTGTATATCTTTTATTCACCACTTGACCTTCTATGTATATATGCCATTTCATAATCATTTAGATTGTCAAGTTGGCACTAATAATTATTATAACAGTCAGCTGGGATAAACAAACTGTAATAAAAAAATTCTTTGAAAGGGCCAACCTTGCTTGGTAAACATGAATCCTGAAAAGATTTCCTTCGGTGACTAAGAGAACTCGGTAACCACAGTGAATTCTGCAACATCCTTTGGAGACTGAGAGAGCTCGGTAACCACTAATTTTCCTTCGATAACCGAGGAGGCTCGGTTAACACTGTTACCCTGTCATGTTTCCTTTAGACACCCAAGAGAACTTGGTAGACACTAAAAACCACCTAGCTGACCGACTGAGCTCGGTAGATACTAAGAGCGATAATTGATATGACATTTGTGTGACATCAAAGACAACACTTAGCTAATCCAACAATGTCCTTCAGACAATTATATCCAACATTTCTACTACTACCAGCCTTCTTACTAGCATGTGTACATTCAAAAGATCTATGTCCTTCTTCTCCATAATTGTAACAAGTTCCTTGAAAACTTCCTCTATTCTAACCACCTTGGTAGTTATTGCCTCTACCTCTAGATGAACTTTCACCTTTCCACTCGGTCATAGCTTTGTCTAGATTTGTCTTTTTAGATTCAGATCTACTATTTTCACCATTATATCTACCTCTTCCTCTAGGGAATCTACCACCTTGACCTCTTTGTCTTTGCTCATGTCTTTTGTTCAATTTCTCCTCAGCCTTCAATGCAAATTAATAAGCCTCTTCAATGCTTTCCAACTTGACCATACTAATTTCCTCTTGGATGGAAACTCTCAAACCATTTAGGTATCTACCAAATCTTTCCACATCATCTTCATCATGTCCACATCTGATATCTAATCTATAGAATTCCTCAGTATATTCCTTTACTAAGCTATCTTTGTGCCTTAAACTTTTCATTCGCTGAACTAGGTTAATTTGATAATCACAAGGTAAGAACTTTCATTTCAATTTGTTCACCATTTTATTCCATACCTTGATTTTATCTTGGCCTTTCCTCTTCCTATCCAATTGTAGATGTTCACACCATAAGGATTCATGACTTTTCAACTTTGTGCTTGCAATCTACAATCTTTACCTTCTTGTCTTCAGGTATCTTTTCATACTCAAAATACTTTTCCATCTCGGTGATCTAGTCTACCAATTCATTAGAATCTAATTTTCCACCATACTCCAGAGGATTGAAGTGTGGTGTATACTTAAAACTTGTCAAAGCCTTCAAAAATATTTCTTCACCTTGATCCATAATAGGTGTAGGTTCTACATTCACCTGTTCTTCCTCAACTTCATCATCACTAACATCTTCAAGATATCGACCTCTTCTTTGGGATGTTTAAAAAACTTCTAATCTAGCAGCAATCTGCCTTAGCATATCTACTAATTATGGATCTACATCTCGCCTCCCACAAACCATCTTGACAACCCTCTACAATTGCAGGTCGGATCGTAATCTGCTACCCCACAACAATCAACTAGGTCTTCAAGAGGAACCTAAAAACCTATATCCGCAGATCTAGATCAAGATCTTACCTCTTTTTGATACCACCTAATGCAAGACAGGGGCTAAGAGGGGAAAAACAATGGCACACCCTAATGATCCAATCCTTGTCAACACATGCAGATGCAAATAAACACAACAGTGAGAGAGAGAATGCAGAGGCTTTCATATATTTCATCAAATAGAATGATACATGTCGAGTTGTAAGGCCTTCCTAGTTAGGGCTAGCTATTACACTGATTTACAAAAGTCCTCAAACATGCAAGGATCTACCAACAATATCTAATCTTACTATCTTCAATCTTCTATCTCAAAAATTGCCTCTAAACTACAACCAAACAACTACATTTATACAAGAGTCTACTGAACTAAGTCAGCCTTCAGATCCACAATCAATAGAAGGAACGGTCAGATCTAGGACCACATGCCTCCCAATGATGGATTCTAACATTAAATCTATGACTCAAAATAAATGCACAAGTTGGCCACAACATAAACTAAAACTAAAACTAAAACTAAACCCACCACTGGGAAAAGATAACCGAGCAGCAGACAAGCAATGTCGAGTGCCAGTGAAATAACCAACTACCTAGGAGATAACTGACGACACTCGAAAACCAAATGAAACCAACCAACCACCGACCAACTCGGTCAAAGAAGGAACCAAGCAATCCAAACAAACTCCAAAAAAATTTTGGTGACACAGGATTGCCAAGGACCCAAGATGCTCCTACATCAACTTCTTTCTAGTATATTTGTGTAACATCTTTTTCAATCATCAGTGTTCTAGCACATTCAACATTTGTTCCATTTCTCCTTTTAGTAATCCCATTCTACTAGGGTGTTCTCAGTGAAAATACCCATCTCTTAATTCCATGCTCATTACAAAAGTCAGTAAACTCATTAGAAATAAATTCATCACCTCTATTTGACCTTAAGCATTTTAATTCTTTACCACTTTCTTTTTTGACTTATTTTTATACCACTTAAACATTTAGAAAGCTTCATATTTTTCTTTTAAGAACATGATAGTCATCATTCTTAAGAATTCATTAATAAAAAAGATAAAATATTTGTCTCCATAATAACTCTGAGTTCTCATTAGAATGCTATGAACTAACTCCAAAATAGCATTAGATGAGTAATGTTTTCTCTTAAATCTAGACTTTGACATCTTCCCCATATGACATTGTTTGCACATTACATGGTCAAGTTTAGTTAATCTTGATAAACCTCTAACTCTCCTTTTCTTACTGATCTTAACCATGTTCTCAAAGTTCATATGACATAACCTCTTGTGCCATAACCATACATCTTCATTTTTAGCCAATAAACAAGAAGTTTCAGCATTGTCAAGATAGAATAAGTTAGCTTTTGATTGTTCACCAATATTGACCAACTTTCTAGTGTTTTCATTGATTTTCACTTTTCTATTCTCAATTGTAACTTGGTGACTTGTATTATTCCACTATGCTACACTCAATAGATTATAATTAAGTCCTTTCACCCAATATGCATTCTCATGTCTGATCTTATTATTCAGAATTATAGATCCTTTTCCTTTTACTAGACAAGGTGTATCATTTCCCATTTTCACATATCTACCATTATAATGTTGAAGGTTTTCAAAATTTTCTTTATCACCAGGGATATGATGTGTACAACCACTATCAATAATCCAAGTATCATTCTTTCTAACCTTAGAAATAAGTATTGTTTCAACATACCTTTCTTCTTCTTTAGATTCCTTTTTTAATGCCACAAAAAACACTTCTATATCTTCATCAATCTCGGTCTCAGTGTCATCATCTTCATCTTCAACTAGGTAACATGCCTCCTTGACTTTATCTTTATAGTCTCGATTATCTCTATTTCCATATTGTTGGTTGTCACTATGATCTCAATGATCTATTTTGTCATTCTTCTTTTCATTGGATCTTTCATTTGTTTTCCCATCTTCTTTCCTATCAGGACATCTTGCAGCAATGTGACCAATTTCTTTGCATTTAAAACATACCAAGGGTAGTTTACTTCTATATCTTCCTTTGCATTTTTGTAGTCTTCTAGCCATTAATACTTCATGTATATCAAGTTCATCCTCTTCACAGTCACTATAACTTTAATTTCTTATCTTATGTTTGCTACTTGATTTTCCAATTTTTAGAGATGACATAAATGTAGATTCAACTATAGGTATAATATTGTTATCATAGTTGTTAAGCTCAAATGCAATCAATCTATCGATTAAACTATCAAGTGAAATATTTTTTGGCAATTTGTCTATACTAAAGTATATGACTAGATATAGTGTTGTCATTATGGCAAAAAAGTCATATAGTAGTTTGGAGTCAGTGCACTAAGTGTAAAGATCATAAATCAGTGAAGTGTTGAAGAGTGGACAACATACAAAGTTCCTGCAGCTCAGAACACCTACACCCATGCGTACAGATGAATTATAGTATGCATTCTAGAAGTTAAGGTTGTTAGAATATATTCTTACTTATTCTAAGGATGCATAAGTAGATATGCAAATATGTGAAAGTTACAATCAGTTGAAGTTGCACAGCCAATGTATGCTAGCAAAGAACAAAGCATAGAGCTGACAGTGACTATTTTGGTTTGAAATTGTAAATTAATGTTGTAGAGGCTATGTGCCCATTTTATTTAGGTTTTTGACATATTTATATGTATAATTGTAAGCACGCTTAAGCCAATTCATTTGGAAGCATTATTTGTAATTAGTTATAGGGCTGACCTAATTCTATAATTGGTATGAGCGCATAAATATAAGGTGCACCCATTGTAATCGGTATGGAAGTCAAGAAAGTTGTATTATAGTTGGGATAGGTAGAGAAAAGGTATGAAAAGAGATCATATGATGTATTAGAGCTTTGCAAGAGGTCAAAGCATCAGTGCACCAAAGGAACTGATCTGACAAGAAGTGTCATAGTAACAGTTCACCTGCAGATATAGTGTGTATCTAATTTAGAAGGTTGTAGCCTTCATCATTTGAGCAGTGAACTCTAGGACAGTGATTCCACTCCCCTAATAGGGATCATTGTAAAAGACTCCTAACAGGGTCCAACCCTTAACAAGGTCTACTATACTAAAAGCATTGTAAAGCTACTCCTAACAGGGTAAAGGATCTTCTAACAAGGATCACAAAACACTAGTATAGATTATTAGTGGGTATCAAGTCCCACTGGGGTTTTTACCTATTTGGGTTTCCCCATAACCATATTGGTATCATGTGTTGATTTCATGTTTCATGTTTATGTGAATGTTTAATTCAATACTTAAGCATTTATAATTCAGTATTCAGATTAAAGTGAAAAGTTAAAATACAGTGAACATTGATTCACCACCCCCCCCCTCTCAGTGTTCCCATTCCTAACAATTGGTATCAAAGCTCTGGTCCTCAGCCAAGAAGTTTAACCACTTGAGGAGATCATGGATAAAGTAGAAATGAAAAATCTAAAGAAGAATCTTGAAGAAGCTCTTGAAGACCTGGACAATTCAAAAAAAGAAATTGAAGAACTAAAAGAAAAATTTAGTGATGCTCAATTAGTTATCAAAAGACTAAGAAAGGATTTGAAGGGATGCTCTAGAAATGATCTTTAGGAAAAACTCAAGAAACTGAATGAAGAAAATAAGTCCTTGAAAGAACAACTTGAAGATTTTGATGATAAGCTAACTAATAATCAGGAAGTCTGTGATGAATAGATCAAAGAGAACCTTCAGCTGAATGAAGAACTCAGGCAAGAAAACATGGAAATATTGGAGCTAAGAAAAAACAAGGAAAGCTTGGAGTCTGAATTGAAAAATTCAAAGGATCATATAGCCAAATTACACACCAGTGTTGAATTGGTAGAATCAGAGTTGTATGCAAGAAGAATCAAAGGAGACACTAGCTGTATCAGATACAATGAAGCACAAAATTAGATTGACAGTATGCGAGCAAGAAAGGATTCACAAAAGAACTCTACTGATAATGAGAAGTCTTAAGATCAAACCAAAGACAATGGTGGTCCTCCTAGGAATGAGTGCAAGCCTATAGAATGCACCTATTTTGCATGTAGCAAGAATGGACACATTGCAAGGAATTGTACAGAGGTAAAACATTTTAATGGTTACTATTATACATGTAATAGATCTGGTCATAGACCAATAAATTGCAAGATTAGTAAGAAGAGTATAATTCAGCATGATCAAAGAAATCAGAATCAGAAAAATGTTAGAAGTTCTCAAAATGTTACATGTCAGATATGTAACTATAATGGTCACTCGGCCATAACATGCAGAATGGTGACTCATTTCTATTAGAAAGTAAAGTCCACCAATATAACTAAGAGGGGAGGGGGTGAATTATTTATCAGATAATTATAACTTTTATCATCTTCAACAGCACTAAACCATATAAGCAATATAATTACCAACCATAGAGAGATAATCATACACAATAACACAATGACACAAGATATGTTGACTAGGGAACCTCTTGATCAAAGAGTAAACCCCGGTGGGAATGATGCCACAAAAGATGAACTAATATGAATATGCCTTGTGAAAGGATGGACTCTATTAGGAGTCTTATGAAATACATTTAGTACATATGAATCCTTGTTAGGAGATTTTGAATCCCCGTTAAAAGATTCTAACCCTGTTAAGAGTTATGGAAGACAGAAGGACCCACTACCCAAACAACTTCAGGATAAGATCACTGAACACATTGTCCAAATAATCTTTACATTACTCAATAGAATAATATGTTACATCTTCTTTGAATATGCCAAACCACACTCACTGTTACATCAGATCTCAATTTCAGATCTTTATACCTCGCATGTCTTCCTTCATAAATTCACTTTCATACTTATCTCTTTTCTTCACTTTATGCATATAACATCACACACAACTATTGCTACCATATCATAATTACACACTTACTTTAAAACAAGAAAATACATTCCTTCCTTTATACCACACTCAAATAATTACAAATGAGTCAGCATACAATTACAAAATAAAAGTTTCCACATGCTACACCAAAATTACACAAAACTATTGGCTTCCAAATACAATAAATCTTCACTCATGTGACCTTGACATCTACATTGTCATCCATGTCACTATCAATATGTCTTCAACTTCCCTTTAACTACACAAAACTAGATTTCATCCCGATTAGGAGATATCATCCGATTTCCACAAACCACTACTCAAGAACACTACCTAAATACTGCTTCCACCAAAATGATCATAACTTCCATGAATAAATAAATTACTATCTACGCTCTTAACCATAGACATATAACATATCAAAGAGAATAACCTCAACATCACATAGCTCCAACTACAATAACCCATGTGTGCTAATCCAAACTTTGTCTACTAAGTGCTTCTCTGCAAGTCTTTGGTAAATCACTGTGTTGACATCAATGACAATCATAGTCATAAATGGAACAACAACTGCTACAGAATGGCTGCCAAACATTTAGCATTCATTCCTAACAATCTCCCCCATTGGCATTGATGGTAACATACATGAAAAACATCTAATGTTCCAAAAATCCAATACTGCAACACTGCTTCTTCAAATCATCTTCATCACTCAAATCTTGCTTCGTTATCCTATTCAGTTCTCTCCAATAGATGTCTCAGATTGTTTTTCATGTACACTTCTCCCCATTGACATCAATGACAGAAATTTCATCACTATGTCAACAACAAATCAATGTGAAAAGACACTTTTTCAAAAAATACATTTACTAGAGTCCTCAAGACTCAGCTCTGATACACATACTCCCCCATAGAGGAAGTACCAACATCCAATCCAGAAGAAAGATCGGGCTCATATACCACTGGATAGATGCAACCAACTACATCACTTCTCAAAAGTAGGCTGGGGTATAACCCCAAGAATACCTCTCAGATACTCAAATGTATCCTTAGGCAAAGGCTTTGTGAATATATCTTCTATCTACTCCTTTTTACTTATGTACTCAAGTCTAACTTCTTTCTCAACAACTTTCTCTCTTACAACATGATACTTAATCTCTATATGCTTTTTCTTAGAATATAATACAAGATTCTTAGACATAATAACTATACTGGTGTTGTCACAATGTATGACAATAGGCTCAACAAATTTTATTCCAATATCCTTTAGCATTTGCTTCATCCAAATTATCTGGTTACAATTGTTTGTTGCTGCTACATATTCCACTTCTTCTATGCTTTGTGAGATACAATTCTACTTCTTTCTTAGCCAAGAAACTAATCTTCCTCCAAGGAAAAATGCTCCACCACTGGTGCTTTTCTTATCATCAACACTGCCTCCTGAATTAGCATCTGTATATGCACATAGGGTAAAATCATCATATTTTTCATACCATAGTCCATAGTCCATTGTGCCTCTTAGATATCTCAGTATCATCTTTACTACTGCATAATGTGATTCTCTAGGTTTAGCTTGAAATCTTGCTACAATTCCAACTGAATGTGCTATATAAGGTCTTGTATGAGTCAAATATTGCAATCCTCCAATCATAGATATGCATTTCTTCTATTCTACTCTAGGAGTCTCATTTGTGCTAGATAACTTATGTCTAGTCACCATGGGTGTTCCAACTGGTTTACAATTCTCCATTCCAAATCGTTTCAACAAGTCATTCAAGTACTTTTTCTGACTTACAAAGATACCATCATTGTTTTTTGCTATCTATAATCCAAAAAAGTATTTCATCTCACCAATCATACTCATTTCAAATTCAATCTTCATTTCATCAACAAATTTGTCACTAGCTTCATCTTCTCCTCCAAAGATAATGTCATCAACAAAAATAACTATAACTAAAAAACCATTTTCAATTTTTTTTGTATACAGATTGCTATCAGTTGTTCCTTTTGTAAATCCCAATTTTAACAAATACTTATCCAGTCTTGCATACCAATTTCTAGGTGCTTGTTTAAGTCCATATAAAGCTTTCTTCAATTTACATACCATGTCTCCTTCTTGAGTTAAAGGAAAACCTTCAGGCTGCTCAATGTAGACTTCTTCTTCCAATTCTCCTTTCAGAAATGTTGACTTCACATCCATCTGATATACTTTGAATTTCTTGTAAGCTGCGTAAGCCAAAAACATTCTTACTGCTTCAATTCTTGCAACAGGTGAAAAGGTTTCTTCATAGTCAATTCTTTCTTGCTATGAGTAACTCTTACATGCTAATCTTTCTTTATTTCTTACTACTTCTTCTTGTTCATTCATCTTGTTTCTGAATACCCATTTAGTTCCAATAACATTCTTGTCTTTAGGTCTAGGGACCAATTCCCATGTCTTGTTCTTTTCGATCTAATCTAGTTCTTCTTTCATAGCATTAGTCCATCTTTCATCTTCACAAGCTTCATTAGTAGTCTTAGGTTTAATTTGAGAAATCAAACATAACTGTTCTTGTGCTTTATTTTGAGTTAGAAATCCTCTTTTGATGCTCCCAATAATTTGTTCAAAAGGATGATTCCTTAACAAACTCTTGCTAGGTGTCACTATCTCAGATCTCTCTTCAGATGTAGGTTCTTCAATGACTTCATTGTGGCTTTCATTCAACAAATCACTGTCAGTTTCATAAAATAATTTAGTAGATCCAGTATTAGGTTTAGGATGCACTTCTTCATCAGATTCATAATCAAGCATTCTTTCCTAAATTTTGAACTTTTCATCAACCTTAACATTTGTGCTTTCAACAATAGTCTTGGTTCTTTTATTGAAACATTTATATGCTTTTCTTTTGAAAGAATATCTAATAAATATACCTTCATCACTTCTAGGATTAAACTTTCCAATATCATCATCTCTCTTTATATAACATTTGCGTGCAAAAATTCTAAAATTCTTAACTGAAGGTGCATCTCCAAACCATAATTCATAATGTGTCTTGTCTGTGTCTACACTGATTTGTACTCTATTCATTGTATACACTATTGTGTTCACTGCTTCTCTCTAGAATATCTTCACCAAATTATTTTCAAACAACATAGCTCTTACTGCTTTAGTCACTCATCTATTCCTCTTTTCTGCAATGCCATTTTGTTCAGGTGTTCTAGGGGCTGAATACTATCTTTTAATGCCATTTTCTTCACAAAAGGTGTTAAACTCTCTAGAACTAAATTCTCCACCTCTATCAAATCTCAAACATTTAATCTTCATTCCAAATTCATTCTCAACTTTATTCTTAACAATCGTAAACTTATCAAATGCTTCAAATTGTTCTTTAAGAAATGCAATCCACATCATTCTTGTAAAATTATCAAGAAGAATCATAAAGTACCTTTCTCCATAGAATCCTCTAGTCCTGGTAGGACCACTCAAATCTGTATGAATAATCTCTATCTTTTCTATAGATGTAAACTTCATACTAGGAAAAGAACTTCTCTTTTGTTTAGCCATTACACATTCTTTACAAATCATGTTAGTAGGCTTCATAATTTTAGATAAATCTCTTACTGCAAGTGTAGTACTTACTTTCACAATGTTATCAAAGTTTATATGACAAAACCTTCTATGCCATAACCAACTTTCATCAATCTTAGTAATTAAACATGTCATCTCAATAAGATTCAACTGAAATACATTACCTCTGGCTCTAGATCCAGTTCCAATCAGATTTCCATCGTTATCCTTTATCACACAAGTTTTCTCAGTAAACAAAACTTAATATCCCTTATCAACTAACTATCCAACACTCAAGAGATTATGTTTCAATCCATCCACAAAATAAACATCATCAGTATTAGTCTTTCCATCAAGAGTAATAGATCCTATACCTTTAATCAAACAAGGTGCATTGTTTGCAACTCTAACAATTCCTCCATCATATTCATTCAACTTTATGAAATTTTTCATGTCTCCAGTCATATGATGTGAACAATCGCTATCTATAATCCAATCAAATTTCTTTGCTACTTGAGAAACTAAGGCTTTTTCTTCCTTAACATTAGTTTTAGGATTCTCTTCTTTAATAGCTACAAATCCTATGTCATCATTATTCTCAGTATCACTTTCACTTAAAGTTATTTCTATACTAGTTTCAAGATCTTCATCATTAGCATAATAACATTCCTTAGATCTTCTAGGTTTGAAATTGCTTCTGTACTTTTTAACTCTCTTAGGACATTTAGATGCAAAATGACCATATTCTTGACAAGTCCAACATTTAAATATTTTCTTACTATCTGGTTCTCTTTTCACAAGCAAGGAAATACCTTCTTCAATCTTCTTATCTTCTTCATTTCTAGATCTACTACTACCAGCATAATCTCCACTCACACTGATGATTCTTCACAAAGTAGGGAAAACACTAAGAGCATTGAATGCTATCTCCATTCTAGGTAAGTCTCCTGATAATCTCGATTTCATTTATGCTACTTCCAATCTTACAAGAAGAGTCTCTCTTGTAAATTTTGTTGTACAAGGTATGACTTGTTCAATCATCTATGTTGTCTTCTTAAATATAGGAGTCAATGTCCTTAGAATTTTCCATATCATTTCATTCTCTATCTTTGTTCCTCGATAAGATTTTATACCTGTAATAATTTATGACATTCTACCAATATAACTTCTAATAGATTCATCTGCCAAAATTCTTATATCTTCAAATTCACATATCCAATTATGTAATCTAACTCTTTTTGCATGTTCATCACCTTCAAAAGTAGACTGTAAAGCTTTCCAAATTTCATGAGACTTTTTCCAACATTTTACCTGACTGTACTTATTCTCTGGAAGTGTTGTCAAAAGTGCTTCTCTTGCAAGTATGTTACACATGAATAGATCTCTCTCATTAGTAGTACATGTTTCAAGATTGTCCTCTTTAATGATAGTCTTATCATTCTTTGTAATCAACCAATAACCTAGTCCTAAATATAGTAGGTGTGTCTTCATCTTTTCTTTCCAACTATCAAAATTTGCTCCATCAAACTTAGGGCTTTCTTTCCTGAAATTTTCCATGGATCTCCTTAAGCTGTTAAACTTCTTTTTCAAGGACCTGCCACTCTGATACCATTTGTTAGAAAGTAAAGTCCACCAAGATAACTGAAAGGGGGGGGTGAATTTGTTATCAAATAATTATAACTTTCATCATCTTTAACAACATTAAACCATATAAGAAATATAATTACCAACCATAGAAAGATATTCATACACAATAACACAATGACACAAGATATGTTGACTAGGGAACCTCTTGATCAAAGAGTAAACCTCAGTGGGAATGATGCCCAAAAAAGATGCACTAATATTAATATTCCTTGTGAAAGGATGGAATCTATTAGGAGTCTTATGAAATACATTTAGTACATATGAATCCCTATTAGGAGATTTTGAATGCCTGTTAAAAGATTCTAACCCTATTAAGAGTTATGGAAGACAGAAGGACCCACTACCCAAATAGCTTCAAGGTAAGATCATTGAACACACTATCCAAATAATCTTTACACTACTCAATAGAATAATATGTTACATCTTCTCTGACTATGCCAAACTACACTCACTGTTACATCAGATCTCAATTTCATATCTCTATACCTTGCATGTCTTCCTTCATTAATTCACTTTCATACTTAGCTCTTTTCTCCACTCCATGCATATAGAATCACACACAACCACTACTATCATATCATAATTACACACTTACATTACAACAAGGAAATGCATTCCTTCCTTTATACCACACTCAAATAATTACAAATGAGTTAGTATACAATTACAAAATAAAAGTTTCCACACACCACCAAAATTACACAAAACTGTCAGCTTCCAAATATAATAAATCTTCACTCATGTGACCTCGAAGTCTGTGCTATCATCCACATCACTATCAATGTGTCTTCAACTTCCCTTTAACTGCACAAAACTAGATTCCATCCCAATTAGGAGATATCATCTGATTTTTACAAACCACTACTCAGGAACACTACTTGAATACTGCTTCCACCAAAATGATCATAACTTCCATGAATAAATGAATTATTGTATGCGCTTTTAACCATATAAATATAAAATATCAAAGAGTATAACCTCAACATCTCATAACCCCAACTAAAATAACCCACGTGCACTAATGTAAGCTCAGTCTCCTTCTCTGCAAGTCTTTGGTAAATCTTTGTGTTGACATCAATGACAATCATAGTCATGAATGCAACAATAACTACTATAGAATGGCTACCAAACATTTAGCATTCATTCCTAAAAATGTCAATGCACTAAGGAATAATAGACCTCTAGTGATTTTTCACACCTGTAACAAGGATGGACATGTCTCAAATTTTTGTAGATCAAGGACGCAAGGTTAGGAAAGCCCTAAAAAGATTGAAGAACCAGTTTTGGATCCTGAAGCAGAAGTCAAGTTTGTGAAGGCCTTAGAAGATGCAAGCTTGATTTGGTCTGAAGAAAAGAAGAACAATGTTGTTGAGAATTTATTGGATGCATCCCAAGTGGACGCACCTCTACGTCTGCATAAATGGCCCTCAGGGTCATAGGTGGAGCTAATTTAGCTCTAGACCCCTGCGTGGCTGGTATACTCATCCTCAGAGTATGCACCTTTGGACTTAAGCTTTTGGAGTGTATAGAAACCTTTGTGCAAGAGCGTACTTGATGATTGTTAGTGGAACTTGAGTTTGAAAGTTTGAAGTGACAACATAGTTTACGTGAGTTTCATTAATGGTGAATTTCTTACTTTAAGTACATAGAAAGTTGTTTGTTCACTCATTACATTCATATTTAGAGCGATTGGAGAGAAGATTGAGCCTTGGAAGTTGTTGTGAAGATTTGAGATTGAGCTATCAGTAATTGCAGTGCATTTGATTGATTGCAAGAAATGGTAGCTCATTGTGCTGATTCAAAAGCCTTCAGAACATCTCAGAGATCATTTGGAAAGAGAATATCAAGTAAGTCATGGCCACTACTATTATTTTTTATGTTGCTAAGAAGAAAAGGTATGTTTTCAAGAGGCACCCATTTAAATCAACCCTAGATGATTTAGAGGGAGCATTCTCTTGCACGTCGATGGGTGTTATGCATGTAGAAGACATAAGGGATTACATCTATATTGTAAGAAGGAACCTATTGGACTAGATAGGTTAAGGACGCACATGGACACAATGTTGAAACTAGACAAAACATTCATGGATGAATACACCAAATGGAATGATCACCCCATCATCAAATATGCCATGGCATATGAATTCTATGAAACTAAATGGATTAAGATATTGTTGAGTAGAATCCATGATGACTTGTTTTGGATTGGAGATGTACTAGTAAGAATAATAGGGGGCCTAATTCATGAGATGACATGCCTTTCTAAGATAGGTACCATCCTTCCTGTGGGTAAGGATGTCAGGAAAATGGTGGATCAAGTGTCTAAATCTAGAAGTGATAAGTGTGGCATGACCAATGAGCCTATAGAGCAACGAGACATCAAGTTGATATCAATGATATTGGGTTACATATTTCATCACACGAGTAGGGTGAATAGTATGTCTGCGGGCACTATTCTAGTAGCCATCCATCTTGTGCAAGAAGAGGGAGAGTTCAACTTGTGTGAGATCTTGTGTACATAGTTGATAGTCAAATATCAAAGCCATCAAACATGATAAGACTAAGGTATTCAGGTTTGGGTCCCTAATCATCTATATGTACCTTCATATAGTTGGTAAAGTGTGAGACTTGTATCTAGACAAGTCCATTCCTACCATGCCTCAAATATCAATCAAGGAAACCACAGAAAGCACACTTAGAGATTACATTACTTTGGAATTGAAGACCTTCAGATAAAAGATGTAGATGTGGTACAGGATTCCTGAGAGTATTGTAGAAAAGTATAAAGATACAATATGATTCATGGTGGAGATTGATACTACATGTATGGAAGTTGTGGAACCTAGGACTAAGTGGATTCATCCACTTGGGTATGAGGTTGAAGAAAAAGTTCTTGAAGCTTATGCACAAGTACTGTGATTAGCCCCTAAGAATGTCAATGAACCTAGGTGGGGAACCTATGAAGAAAAGACTAGAGAAGTTGATGCTAAGTTGGACAGTGTTGCAAAAAAGAGAAAGGTTGCAAAGGTCACATCAGAGATCATAAGAATACCTAGTGTATCACAAGCAAACCTTGATATAGAAAGGAATGAGAAGATTTCCCTAGAATTGAAGAGCACAGTAGAAGAACAAGAAGATCCAAAGATAAAAAAGATAAAAAATGAAAAAGATGATAGTCAGAAGGATAAAGAATACAATACTCCTTCTGCACCCAAAGATACTCCTCCAGAGTATAAGCCTTTATTCAAGAGGAAGAAAGAAGAAAGCACTGGTCATCCATCCTCATGAGTATTAAGGAGTAAGAAAAACACTCAAGCACCTCCTCAGGTAGGATTCAGACCTAGCCTCAAAATTCTATATGCAAGAATTGTTGATGAGGGAAGGATTGATCAAATAGGAAAGTTCTATGAATCATACAGTGAGATCGATAAGTCTAAAATTCATGGTATGATTATCAAACATATGATAAAGTTCAAAAAGACAGTTCTTGAGTTGAAAACAGAAATACTAGATAATGTATGGGACATTCTAGAAAACCTTAAAAGACAATAAAATGAAGAAGACCTAAGGATCAGGGAAAAAGTGCTAGAAGACACTTTGCATGTATGTTCTAAAGAAGAAATAGATCTGATATTGAATTTGGTAAAGCCACACCTTAGAACAAAGATGATAATTCTTCACATTATGAACAAAGATTATGAGTTGATAACAAAGGAAACAAAGAAGGCCTTTGAGAAGGTATCATTGGAACAACAGATCAAACCACCTACTGTGCCCATCACTCATGCACCCATCAAGGAAGATAAAGTGGTAGAACCCACTAATGTACTAATGACACATCCTCAGAACTTAGCAACCATAGAAAAAACTCAAATAGAAGTAGATCAATTTGTGCCCATGTCAGAATCACCCAAAGATAGCACAATTATCATAGATAATGTGGAAATAGCTATGGAGGCTACTGATAAAAACTTGGACAAGTTTGAGGAACCATTTGTTAGCACTAAGGAAGAAGAAATCTTATGTAGCAATACCCCTCCCACTCAGCAAGAAGAAGTAATCATAGAAAATATATCTGATGAGAAAGAAGAAGAAAAGAAAGGAGTAGAGGTAGAAAAGAAAGATGAATCTTTCATTGATTTCTTCAAGGAGAAGCAAGAGGTGATGGATAGCACTCCCATCACTCCCTCCTTAGCATTGTTGTCAATTTTCACACCTGACACTAGTAGTTTGGACTCCTAGAAGGAAGAAGACCTGATTAAGTTTAGCATCCTAGCTATGGAGAAGTCAAAGGAGAAGCAAATAATTAGGAATCCTCTCCTCGTGGAATCAGTAAATATTTTGAACAGTTTTCTGCCAGAAGATAAGAAGATGGTAAGTGTACATTCAGTTGATGATGTGAGCACAGTCATCTCTTAGTTCAAAGTAAATTTTTCAAGCCTAGAAGAATCTGTGGCCATAGTGGCAAAGGAGAAATACTTAAAGAAGAGACCCAATGAACTACTGAGTAATTTTTCACTAGACTTGAACTCTCTTAAGTCTGGTTAGACATCATTGAAGGAGTTTTTAGATTAAGGAAGGAAAGTCATTATAGAATACATGGATCAGGATAAGTTCACTAATGCCCATATTAAGAAGATAAAAAATGCAGAGGCAATGATTAAGAAGGTGAAGATTTCAGTACTAGACATAGCCACTAGTGTAAACATGTGCAACAATGTCTACCAAGATCAGTTAGACATAATTGAGAAGGTAGAGAAAGAAATAGAGAAGATAAGGTCTAGACAGACTCAATTGAGGAAGGCTCTTGCGCCCTCACTAGACATTCTCAGTCAAAACATAAAGGAGATTGATGCGACCATGATAACCTATGATCAAGATCCAAGCACAAATTGGAGAAGATGGAGAAGCTTCAATATGCATTATGCGCCCATCTACAGATAGTCAATTCTCTAATAACCTTTTGGAAGAAGGAGATCCAGAAACTCAAGATTGCATATCTAGATGTTTTCCCTCAATGAGTGTATGTAGATAAATTTTTTTGATGCACCTTTTTCATTAATGTCAAAGGGGGAGTTGTATAGAATATGGAGTACATATATGTATAGGGAGATATAAGAGTTTGTATAAAATGTATAGAAGACAAAAGTATTTTGTGTAAAGGATCAGTTAGAGACTTGGCCATATTCCTTTGTTGCCATCAATGACAAAGGGTGAGATTGTTGGCAAGTTGTTTATACTAAAGTAAATGACTAGATATAGTGTTTTTATTATGGAAACAAAGTCATATAGTAGTTTGGAGTTAGTGTACTAAGTGTAAAGATCATAAATCAGTTAAGTGTTGAAGACTGGACAACATATAGAGTTCCTGTAGCTCAGAGCACTTGCGCCCATGCGTACAGATGAATTATGGTATGTGCCCTAGAAGTTAAGGTCACTAGACTATATTCTTACTTAGTCTAAGAATACATAAGCAGATATGAAAAGATGTGAAATTTATAGTCAGTTGAAGTTGCACAGCCAGTGTATGCCAATAGAGAACAGAGCATAGAGCTGATAGTGACTATTTTGGTTTGCATTTTTTAAATTAATGTTGTAGAGGCTATGACCCAATTTTATTTAGGTTGTTGACATATGTATATGTATAATTGTAAGCATGCTTAAGCCAATTCATTTGGAAGCATTATTTTTAATTACTTATAGGTCCAACCTAATTGTATAATTGGTATGAGTGCATAAATATAAGGTGCGCGCATTATAATCAGTATGGAAGTCAAGAAAGTTGTATTAGAGTTGAGAAAAGTAGAGTAGAGGTATGCAAAGAGATCATATGATGTATTAGAGCTTTGTAAGAGGTCAAAGCATCAGTGCACCAAAGGAACTAATCTGACAAGCAATGTCATAGTAACAGTTCACCTACAAATATAGTGTGTATCTAATTTAGAAGGTTGTAGACTTCATCATTTGAGCAGTGAGCTCTAGGATAGTGAGTCCACTCCCCTAATAGGAATCATTGTAAAAGACTCCAAACAGGGTCCAACCCTTAACAAGTTCTACTATACTAAAAGCATTGTACAGTATAAAGGATCTTCTAACAACTCATTGTAAGCTACTCCTAACAGGGTAAAGGATCTTCTAACAAGGATCACAAAACACTAGTGCATATTATTAGTGGGTATCATGTCCCACCAGGGTTTTTACCTATTTGGGTTTCCCTATAACCATGTTGGTGTCATGTGTTGATTTTATGTTTCATGTTTATGTGAATGTTTAATTCATTACTTAAGCATTTATAATTCAGTATTCAGATTAAAGTGAAAATTTAAAATATAGTGAACACTGCTTCACCCCCCCCCCCTCTCAATGTTCCCATTCCTAACAATATTATTACTGGTAGATCCTCTCATTTCATGAATTTGAAAAAACTCTAATAGCATAGGCTGGTAACAATATTCTAAGAATTTTACTTACTATAGTGTCTTCCTCAATAGTTCCACCTAATACTTAGATAACATTCACAACCTCCTTGACTTGGTTTTTGTACTGAGTGAAGTTATCACCTTCTTTCATCTTGATGTCATCAAACTTTCCTCTTAGACTATAAGATTTAGCCCTTAACACATTCACATCTACTCCATGAACTAGTGCAAGCTTGTCCCACATCATTTTGCAATTGTACATGTCTTAATGTCTTCAAATTTAGTATCTGATAAATAATAAGCAATCTCAATCATCATAGCATTATGCTCATGTCTTTCTTTCATCTGGTCAAGAGTCAAAGGACCAATGGGGAAGATAAACTCATTTTGCAAGTAGTACAATGTAGAATCCTCAATCCCTAATAAATATAACTTCATCCTTCTTTTCCATGTTGAAAATTTGTCTTTGTTCATTTTTGGCACCTCTCTCTTATACATCTTGGGATCTTTTACTTCAGTCCTTAAAACATCTTTGTTTCAAGCACTCTTTCTCTTATACCAATTGGTAGATAACTTAGAGGGGGGATGAGTTAATTAAGTCTAGTTATCCTATAGTCCCAAGCACTCTTTGATGTATAAAACAAATCTTTCTAACAATTTAATGAACTCTATAAAAATTTGTGTGACTTTTTGTTCATTTATCGAATACAGTTAAATTAGCTAGTGTATATACCGATTAAACAAGTAATTGAAATGTGTAAAGTAAAATAAAAATTCATCACATCCATACACATATAACACTTTGATTTTTAATGTTGAAATCTTGTTAAGGTAAAAACCACCTAGCACTAGTAACCTAAAATAATTTTACTCTTTTGAAAAGAAATCAATTAAGGGCCAACCCTGTTAAAGGTTATAATAATTGATGCAGGAGCATCTCGCGTCCTTTTTAATCTTGTGTCACCAAAAACATGTTTCTATTTTCCTATGTTTCTCAGTTCCTTCTTTGACTGAGTTGGTTCAGTGTTGCTCAGTTTTCCTTGTTTACCGGGGTTGATCAGTTATCTCTCTGGCACTTGGTGAATTTCCCTAGCAGTCAGTGATGCGTGTCTGGTGCTCAGTTATCCTTGCTTACCAAGTTGTTTGTTTTAGTTTTCTTTTGAGTCTGACTCTTGCAATTAATTATGGTCATGGATTTAATGCTGGAATCTATCATTGGGAAGCATGTGGACCTAGATTTATTTGTTTCTTCCATTGATGGTGGATCTGAAGGCCGACTTGTTTGGTAGCCTCTTGTATATAATGTAATCTATGTTTGTAGTTTTAGGATAGGAATTAGGACATCAAAGATAGAAGTTAGAAGCTGGGAGATTATTTCAGATCCTTGAATGTTGGAGGACTTCTATACTTGAATTGTAATATCTAGCCTAAACCAGGAAGGCCTTACATCCCAACATGTATGAATCAATTGGAATAAATATATGAAAGACATCTGCATTCTCTCTCTCACTTGTGTGTTGTTTCTTCCATGTGTGATCTCTGCAAGGTGGATCTAGTTAGGGTGTACCTTTGGCCCCTCTCTTTATCATCCCTTGCATCAAGTAGTATCAGAGTGAGGTGAGATCTAGATCTAGGTTTGTAAATCTAGGTTTGAGGGTTGCTTCTTGTCAAACCCAAGTTGATTTATTGTGGGGTAGTGTAGATTATGATCTGGCCTACAATTGCAGAGGGTTTCAACATGGTTCATGGGAGGTGATATGTAGATCTCAGATTGGTAGAGATGTTGAGACAACTTGCTGCTAGATTAGAAGTTTTTGAAATAGTTTAGAGAAGAGGAAGACATCTTGAGGATTTTAGTGATGATGAAATTCAGGAAGAACAAGTTGATGTATAACCTGCACTGGTAAAGGATCTAGGTGAGGAAATATTTTTGAAGTCTTTCACAAATATGAAGTCTACACCACACTTTAATCCTCATGAGTACAGTGGAAAATTGGATTTTGATGAATTGGTGGACTTGATCACCGAAATGGAAAAGTACTTTGATACTGAAAATGTTCCTGAGGAAAGGAAGGTGAAAATTGAAAACACAAAGTTGAAAAGTCATGCATCCTTTTGGTGGGAATATCTGCAGTTGGATAGAAAGAGGAAAGGAAAAGAAAAAATTAAGGTAAAGTATAAGATGGTAAATAAATTGGAAGGAAAATTCTTACCTTGTAATTATCAGATTAACCTAGTTAGGTGAATGTAAAGTTTAAGGTAGAAAGATATCTCAGTAAAAGAATATACTAAGGAATTCTATAGATTAGATATTAGATCTAGACATGATGAAGATGATGTGGAAAGAATTTCTAGGTACCTGAATAGATTGAGAGTTTCCATCCAAGAAGAAATCAATTTGGTCTAATTGGAGAACATTGAAGAAGCTTATCAACTTGTATTAAAAGTCAAGGAGAAATTGAATAAAAGACATGAGAAAAGACAAAGAGGTACAGGTGGTAGATTCCCTAGAGGAAAAGGTAGATCTTATGGTTAAAACAATATATCTGAACCTAAAAAGAAAAATCTAGATAAAGGAAAGACCGAGTGGAAAGGTGAAATTTCATCTAGATGAAGAAGCAATAACTACCGAGGTGGTTATAACAGAATTGGTTTATGATGAACTTGTTACAATTGTGGAAAAGAAGGACATAGATCATTTGAGTGTACACATGCAAGTAAGAAGGTTGGTAGCAGAACAAATGCTTTGGTGCAAGAAGAGTCACCGAATGAACCTGAGAAAGAAAAGAACTTGATGGTAAGGAGAGCACTTTGGAGTAAAAGTAATCATTAAGATCCGGTAAGGAAAAGTTTATTCAAGACTAGATGTAGAGTTTCTGATGAAGTTTGGAAGGTAGTCATTGACAGTGGTAGCTTAGAGAACTTGGCAGCTGAGGAAATGGTTACAAAGTTGTAGTTGAAAAGGTTGGAACATCTAAAGCCCTATCAAATTTAATGGATTAAGGATGAGCATACACTCTTGGTAAGTGAACAGTGTTATGTGAATTTGAAAATTGGAAAGTACTATGATCAGGTGTCATGTGATATCATGCCTGTGGATTGTTGTCATATTTTGTTGGGTAAACCTTGGCAATATGATAGACATGCTATATATGATGGGAGATTGCATAAATATACTATTTGGGCTGATGGGAGAAGAAAAATCTTGTTACCTTTGATTGAAGAACCTATTAGTAATTTTTGTACATCTATGAAATTTTTCTTGATGGAAGGAAGAAAGTTTGTTAATGATTTGAAGAAAAATGATGTATGTTTTGTTGGGATCCGTAACAAACTACGTAAGAAAAAAGAGGATAGCATCCCTAAAGAGATTGATAAGTTACTCACTGAGTATAGCGAAATCATTTATGATAATGTAACTTATGGTTTTCCACCAAAGACACACATTGATCATTGCATGGATCTAATCCCTAGAATAAGAGACCACATCAGTTGACATATACATAGAATTAGTAATTGAACCAATAGATTCAAGAATTGTTGCAGGAAGGTTTGATCCAAGAAAGTTTGATTTCTTAAGCAGTACCTATTTTATTGGCACCTAAGAAGAATGGAGAATGGTGAATGTGTAATGATTCCAGAGAAATCAACAAGATAACAATGAAATATACGTTTCCTATACCGAGAATGGATGATATAATGGATAGTTTAAGTGGAGAAAAGTATTTTATCAAAATTGATTTGAAAAGTGGGTATCATCATATTAGAATCAGAGAAGGTGATGAGTGGAAGACTTATTTTAAGACAAAAGAAGGTTTGAATGAGTGGTTGGTTATGCCTTTTGGTTTAACTAATGCACTGAGTACTTTTATGAGGTTGATGAATGAAGTTTTGAAGAAACTCTTAGGTAAATTTGTGATTGTATACCTAGATGATATTCTGATATTCAGTAAGACCAAAGAAGAACATTTTTTGTATGTTAAACAAGTATTGCACAGGTTGAAAGAAGAAAAAGTGTTGATAAATATGAAAAAGTGTTCATTCATGAAAGAGGAGATTGTGTATTTGGAATTTGTGATTTCAACTGATGATTTGAAAATTGATCCTGAAAATGTTGAAGCTATTTTGAATTGGTGTACACCTAAGAATGCTAGTGAGGTAAGATCATTTCATGGTTTGGCAAGTTTTTACCAAAATTTCATTAGGAGTTTCACTTCAATTTTTAATGCTATGACTAATTCTATGAGAGGAGACAAAAGAGAATTCAAGTAGACAAATGGAGTTGATAAAATTTTTGAGACTCTGAAGTAGAAGGTTGTTGAATTGTGTGTATTGGCATTGCCTGATTTCAATAAGGTATTTTAAGTGGAATGTGATGCAAGTGGAAGTGCAATAGAAGTTGTGTTGAGTCAAGAAGGTAAACTTGTTTCTTTCTTTAGTGAAAATTTGAATGATGCAAAAAGGAAATTTTTTGTGTATGATCAAGAATTCTATTCTATTGTTCATGCCCTGAAGAAATGGAAACATTATTTGATACGGAGTGAATTTGTGTTGTATACCAATCATAAAGCTTTACAGTATTTGGGTAGTCAAAATAAGTTGAATTAGAGACATATGAAATGAATTGAGTATTTGCAAAGAAATACATTTGTGATAAAGCATAAGAGTGGAGTCAATAACTGAGTTGTAGATGCATTGAGGAGAAGATATTTGATGAATGAGATGAAAATTAAAGTTCTTGGTTTTGATGACATGAGAGATTCTTATGAATTTGATCCTAATTTTTCTGAGCCATGGAGAAAGTGCAAAGCACATATTCAAGATCAATCGAGTACTAAATGGGAATAATATTTCATTCAAGGAGGTATGTTGTTTAAAGGTATTCAGTTGTGTGTATTGAGAGGATCAATGAGAACTAATTTAATAAAGGACAAACATAGTAATGGTTTGGCTAGACACTTTGGTGTTGATAAAACATGGAATTTTCTAAAGGATAAATACTTTTGGCCATAGTTGTATAAGGATGTTCAAAAATTTGTGAAAAGTTGTGGAGTTTGTCAAGTTGTAAAAGGAGTAAGTCGAAATACTGGATTCTATACACTGATTTCTATTCCTGAGAAACCTTGGATTGATATCAGTATGGATTTTGTTCTTGGATTACCGAGGATAGTAAGAGGTAATGATTCTATATTTGTTGTTGTGGATAGATTTTCTAAAATGGCACATTTTATACCTTGTAGAAAGATATTAGATGCAGTACATATAGAAGATCTTTTCTTAAAGGAAATTGTCAGATTTCATGGATTACGGAGGAGTATCATCTCTGACCAAGACAATAAATTTGTTGGAAACTTTTGGAAGACCCTTTGGAGGAATTTTAGCATCAAGTTGACATATAGTTCTACATTTCACCCACAGACTGATGGATAGACAAAAGTTGTGAATATAAGCTTGGGTAATCTTTTGAGATGTTTAGCTGGAGACACACCAAGTAATTGGGATTCTATATTGGCATAAGTAGAGTTTGCATACAATAATTTAGTGAATAGACATACTGGAAAAACACCTTTTGAGATTGTAAATGGCATACAACTGAGAGGCATATCAGATTTGAGACATATTGGTAATGAAGGAAAGAGAAGTTCTGAAGGAGTAAAATTTTCTGAGTACATGAAGACATTGCATGAAGATGTGAAAAATAAGTCGGAGAAAAGTAATCAGAAATACAAAGATAGAGCTAATAGATCTAGGAGACATAATACTTTTGTAGTCGGTGATGAAGTAATGGTTCATTTCAAGAAAGGTTGATTTCTTGTTGGAACATATGGAAAGATGAAAATGAAGAAGTTTGGTTCTTGCAAGAATTTGAGGAAATTTGATAATGGAAATGCTTATGAGATTGAGTTACCTAATGACATGGATATATCACCTATATTCAACATTTTTGATTTATATGAGTACCATGATTCAGATGAGGAAATGATAGTACCAAGTGATTATCATAAGAAACAGATAGAAGAAGTTGAGCAGATTTTGGAACAAAGAATTGGTAGAAGTACAAGAGGAAAATAGTATGTGGAATATTTGGTAAAGTGGAAGAATAGACCGGTTGAAGATAGTTCATGGATTTCACAATCTGAGTTGGATTTAGCTCGGATCATACCTGCTTCATGATTCATAGAATCAATTCAAAAAACCCCAGGTGTCTGATGCAGAAGCATCTCAGGTCCCTGGCAATCCTCTATCACCAAAAACATGTTTGTGTTTTCATGTGTTGCTCACTTCCTTCTTTGACCGAGTTGGTTTGGTGTTGTTCGGTTTCCTTTGTTTACTAGGGTTGGTCGGTTATATCTCTGGTGCACAATGAATTTCCCTAGTGCTCGATGATGCTTGTCTAGCACTTGGTGAATTTCCCTAGCCCTCGGTGATGCTTGTCTAGTGCTTAGTTATCCTTTCTTACTGATTTGTTTGTTTTATTATTTTTTTAAGGCTGACTCTTGCAATTAATTATGGTCATAGGTTTAATGTTGGAATCTATCATTGGGAAGTGTGTAGAACTAGATCTAGTTGTTCCTTCCATTGATGGTGGATCTAAAGGCTGACTTATTTGGTAGCCTCTTGTATGTAATGCAATCTTTTTTAAAAAAATTTAGGAAAGTAATTAGGACATCAGAGATTGAAGTTAGAAGCTAGAAGATTATTTCAGATCCTCACATGTTGGAGGGTTTATGCACTTGAATTGTAATATCTAGCCTAAACCAGGAAGGCCTTGCAGCCCAACATGTATGAAGAAATTGGAATAAATATATGAAAGATATATGCATTCTCTCTCTCACACTCGTGTGTTGTTTCTTCCGCGTGTGATCTCTGGAAGGTGGATCTGGTTAGGGTTTTCCTTTGGCCCCTCTCTTTATCCCCCTATGCATCAATAATACACTGTAAGGTGTGACCTTATTAGAGGATTCATCACTAATAGTTCTTTGTGACCAAAACTTCACTATGGTGTCAACATGAAAATAATAAACATTTCTATTGAATGTCATAATAAAATATAAAGATTGTTAAGTCTCACTCAATTGAGAGATTTATCTATAAAAATGGGTAGAATGCAATAGTAAATAATATGATTCAATTGAAACTTTGTTTTTCATATTTTCATATGTATTATATGCTCAAAATACCTCTAACCAATATACTCAATTTAGTTTCTTTATATCCTTCAAATCTATTCTTCTTGGTTAATTCCTTTCTCTGACACTCGGTGTTGTCTGTACAATTTCTCACTTCTATCTTGAACCTATTTGACCAACTTCATGTTAGAAATAGGAAATAATAAGAGGGGGGGTGAATCAATATGTCTCAAACTTTTACTTTTTCCCAATTATGGATATAAGAAATCAACTTGAAGCTTGCATAAGAAACTAAACTAAGTAAATTGAATAAAAAACATAGAAATTAAATGAATGAACTCATAACAACATGATTTTTCTCAAGGAAACCCTGGCCAAGGGGAAACACTGATGGGGATGGTACCCACAACTGATCCACTAATCAAAATTATCTGATTAAGGATGTTGACCCTATTAGGAGTTTATTACATACATATAGTGTCTATGTCCTTGTTAAAGGACTTTAGGCCTTGTTAGAATCCTCAACCCTATTAGGATTTTCTACTACAAAACAAGATATTTGCAAGATGAGCTAATTTCCCAAACATGCAATATAAAATGACAACTGATGATAAAAGGTAAGATACACAAACCTTTTACTATTGTTGAATAACTTTATTATTCTAATCTATATTTTTTGGATCTTCTCTCTGATATATAGTTCTTTCTTCTTTTCTTCTTACAACATAAAATTTTGCATCATAAATCAACTTCTTACAGTCACTATTCACTTCATATTTCTTTGCATTAAATTATTCTTACTTATATACAAGCTATTACAAAATAACTTCCTGTCAGCTTACAATACATTATACTCTCCTCAAAATAAAAATTCATTCTATGCTTCATTAGGGTTAACATCTAGGATGTCATCCCTAATTATTTAAGTCATTATTTTCATAAACAAAGAATCCCTTAACTCAATATAATCATATTATGTCTTCTTCTCTCTTGTGGTTGGCTCAGCATTGTCTTTGTAAAACATTAATATCTTCTTTTGTACACACCTTAAATACTTGTGCTCTTAGATGTAGCTTTGATATACATAGAATGATCCATGTTCAAGTGTGAAAAAAAAAGTTTTGCAGACTGTGCTTTTCTTCTATTATATTAATCAGAATTTCTTCCTTCTTTTCTTCAATCCTTATTTTTATAACTTCATTATTTCCTACCTCATCCTTCTACTCATTAACTTCTTTCAAATTTCCAACATTGGCTCCTTGATCATTAAATGGATTTTATTCTCTATCTAAGGTCAATTTTATACCTTCTATGTTCATCGACTCATCATCAATGTTGATGGAGGGTGGTGAAATTGGTGTTGATTTAGTTAGAGGTTCTTCTTCTCCTACATGTTCAGATTCACTGAATATTTCTCTCGGTCCAGAGGTCATTAGCTTTACAATCGCTTCTTTAGTTTCTCTATTAATCTCTTCATAATTGCCTCCCATTATCAGTACTATCCTTCTTTTCCTTCTCATGTGTGTACCTAGGTTCTTCATGATTTCTTCAAAGTGATCTTCATCCTTAATCTCACAATGTTTTCTTACATACCTTTCTCTTATGACTTTGTCCTCTTATAAAGCTCTCTTCTTCCTCTTAATCAACTTATCATACAAGTTATTAGGAATTATGCCTTTTATATCTTTAAACTTTTGGTCTGCAAGAATCATATGCCTAAAAACTACATTCTCAAGGTTTAACTTTTCAAAATTGTTATACATCTCATAATATTTATTTAGTTTGGTGAAATCCACTTGACTTATGATCAAAGGATTCACTTTGTCTATCTTAGGCTTCCATTTTTTTTCTTTTTGTTTCCTTCCTCTTCATCTTCTTGTGTTTTAGTTGGAGTCCTTATTGTTTCTATTAGTGTGAAAATGGCTTTTTGTCTCTTGCGTGGTCAACTTTCCATTTCTTTGACTCTCTTAGTAGGTGTAGTGGAGGTGGATCTGGTGGATTTCCTTACTACTGGCACATCCAATTCTACAATCTCTTCATCAATATCTTAAATATCTTTTGTAGGGGCCACATGGGTTGTCAAGGGTGGAACTGGAAACTCTTCTTTCTATCCAATATCTCTAATTGCTATTTTTGTCTACTTTGCAATGACAAATTCATGCTCAGTCATGCATGTATCATTCAAGATTTTCTTAATTATGTTATCTACTCTCTTCTTTGTCAATTTCTACACCTGTGACTATTGTGTTGTATTGAAGTTTCTTCATAGGTTCCAAATCTAGAACAATGTTCATCCATATTGCTCTTAAGTAACTTTCACGCATAAGCTTCAATTTCTACTTTAGATGCCTCATATTCAAGAGGATCTACAAACTCAATTCTTGGTTCAACTACTTCAATGTAAGTAAAGTCTGTGTCCACTAAGAAGCATATATCATCTTTATATTTTTCAATAATAGATAGCGGAATCCTTGATCTTTTATTCATTTCATTTTGAAATTTCTTTATGACAAGAGTAGCACTCTCATTCACTTTATCAATAGGATGTCTTATGTATCCATTTTTTATCATGTGGATTGAATTTATGCCATCATTTCAATTATATCATGGATGGGAATCTAAAATGTGAATTCTTGGTCTTCTTGATCTTCTCAAGATTTTCAATCAACTATATCCTCACAATCTCACATTTATCTACTTCAACTATGTCTACACAAATAATATAAGTTGCATGTACCATGCTTTCTACCATATCATCTTCCCTAGAGCTCACACAAAATTTTGAAGTCAAAATATTACATACATATCTTACATCATCTTGCTCAATTTTACTTATAACTATTCCTCTTCCATTATATGAAGACTTGGTATTTTCCAAGATGGTTTTCTTAACATTCTTCTCATTCAAGGGAATTTCCAATGTTTTAGATAGTCCTATTACTTTATGCATAAGATCTATAGTGATGTCTATAATTCTATCGTCCATCCAAAACTTTCCATTGTGTATTTTTCTCAAGATTATCTTGGTCCATTCATCATTCTGAAACTCATAGTGAAATGTGTACTTAATGACATTCATTTGACCTAAATGCTCAAAAAATTCTTTGTAGGTCATGTCTTTCTTGTAAATATTACTATACTCCATTGTTAAACTACCACCTCCTATAGTCTCAAACTTACATATAAGATATCCTTTCACATATTCTAAATGAAAAACTCTATTTGGAATGGTTGACAAAGTGAAGCTAGGGTCTTCCTCTAATGGCTCTAATGGTTCTTTCTTTAACTTAGGTCTAGCTGAGTCTCTAACACTGTGAGCTAGTGATGCATCAATGATTCTATCAAAATGTAACTGCTTTGATAAATAATACTTAGTAAAATACCTCAAAATCATGATTTAGGGCTTTGCGTAGATCTGGCAAAGAATCTATCTCCAAATCTTTCAAATTGCTTTCAATCTCTACTAGCTAGCTCTCTATATCTCTTGTAAACACTTGAATAATCAACTGATGTGAATAATTTTCTTTTATCCTTCAAATCTTTCAAGATATTGTCACCATATTAAATTTATTAACTACTTCATGCCAAAAAGTTGTTCTTGGTTACCTGCAAAACTTCATTCTTTTTGTGTACTTGCATACATGTTTATAAATTGATGCACTCTTAACGATAGCTTCATTATATCATATACTAGCTTATATTAACTTTACACGGCTTAATTTAACTTACTCTAAATTCTACAATATTCTGATGCTTTACTCTAATATATAGTTCATGAAATAAATGCTTAATTTCTTTGAGATGAATTAGGAATTGATTCACAATTACTCTCAAATACTTCACCTATCTAATTTCATGGTATACTGAGTGTACTTTCTTAATCTGTAGCTTTAACAAACTCAATTTCCTCCAAGTTACTGCAACTTTCCTTCTGTCTGTTATTGGTGTTCACATTTATATTGGTGTAGTTTTCATTTCTTCTAGGAATATGATTTCTCATGTTGTTCATTATGCAATACCTTACTGTGTGACCAATGTTATTGGATATTTGACAAACTATTGCATTTTTTCCCTATCTCGGTCCTGACTCACTGATTTTTGATCTGCAATTTCTGGCAATATGTTCAATTTTGTTGCATCTATAACACACAACTCCATTTATTTTGTTCATGTATCCAATAGGTCTCTTATCTGTAGGGTTAGTATTCGTAAACATTCTACTATTACCATTATCATTAGATCTAGGTTTCTTGCAATCAATAGCTCTATGTCCAAAACTATGACAATTATAACAATAACTAGAGATAGGTTTGAATTTCTTACCTGTGCAATCTCTTCTCATGTGTCCAAAATAATTGCATGAAAAACATCTATGAATTCTCTTCACATCTCTTTAGGTGATTCATCTTTCTTAGGTGGATTAGGTATATCCTCAGATTTGTTAAATTCATCAAGCTTCTTTTCATTTTTATTCTCAGAGTGTTCCAGATCTGGTTCTTTGCACTCCTCAATCTTCTTTGGGAATTTATCTTCAAGGTGTCCAAGAGTAGTTTTATCATAAGATGGTTTTTGATAAGACAATTGTTCATCGATCTTTTCACTACTGGAATATAACTTTTGAAGATGTTGTTTACACTAGGTCAATTCTCCTTTCACAATTATATTGTATTTCTCAAGTTCGACATACTGCAATTTTGTTGTTTCAAGTTCAAATGTCTCTTTGGTAAGTTTAAATCTCAGATCTTTATTTTGAAATTTCATATTTGATTCATCTTTGCTATTATCATCTTTCAAGATTAACTTCAGATCTACAATCTTTACTTCATGTTTAAGGATGTCATTTTCTTTCTTTAGTTTTGAAACTTGATCACAATCCTTGACTTGACTTGTAGGATATTTCTTAGATTTCATATCTTCTACCTTTTCTCTTTAGTTTCTCAATGTATTCTTTCACATTCTCATATTTCTCCTTCAAAGAATCTCTTTCTTCAATAAGCATATCAATCTTTTCAAGAGCTCCATCAAGATTTTTCTGCAAGTGATTCATATGCATAGAGATTTTACTCAAGTTGTTAGGCTTTCTCTGAATAACTTTCTTCTTAGTAAATTTGTTTTGATATCAATTGTTAGAAATAGGAAATACTGAGAGGATGGGGTGAAACAGTATTTCACAAACTTTTACTTTTTCCCAATCACAGATATAAGAAATCAACTTGAATCTTACATAAGAAAGTAATCTAAGTAAACTGAATAACAAGCATAGAAATAAAATGAATGGACTCATAACACCATGATTTTCCTTGAGGAAACCCTTACCAAGGGAAAACCCTAGTGGGGATGGTACCCACAACTTATCTAGTAATCAAAATTATCTGGTTAAGGATGTTGACCCTGTTAGGAGTCTATTACATACATATAGTGTCTATGTCCTGGTTAAAGGACTTTAGGCCTTGTTAGAAGGGTCAACCTTGTTAGGAGTTTCTATTACAAAACAAGATATTTGCAAGATGAGCTCACTACCCAAGCATGCAATATACAATGATAACTGGCGATAAAAGGTAACATACAAAAACCTTTGACTGTTGTTGAATAACTTTATTATTGTGATCTAGCTTTTTAGGTTCTTTACTCTGATATATAGTGCTTGCTTCTTTTCTTCTTATAACATATAATTTCACATCATTTATCAACTTCTTACAATCATTATTCACTTCATATTTCTTTTCATTACATTATTCTTAGTTATATACAAGCTATTACAAAATAACTTCATGTCGGCTTACACTAAATTATACTCTCCTCAAAATATAAATTCATTATATGTTGCCTCAGGGTTAACATCTAGGATGTCATCCCTAATTATTTAAGTCATTATTTGATAAACAAAATAATCCTTTAGCTTCATATAATCATATTCTGTCTTCTTCTCTATTCTGGCTAGCTCAACACTATCTCTGTAAAACATTAATATACTCTTCCTTATATTCCATACAAACTTGCACTCTCAGATGTAGCTTTGATATACATAGAATGATCCATTTTCAAGTGTGCATGCACTGAACCTACTTCTAAGAGCATCGCTAATTAAAACTGTCTCTGTGAAGACTGAAAATTACTGTTATACTTAGATAATTTTCAAGTGCACCCATACATAACTGTTTCCTCATACTATGTCCATAATGACAACATTGTGATATCATACTTAGAAAAATTTCCAACACTTCACATGAATATAATATTCTCATGCACATTCTAGAATTAATTATGAATCTCTTGTTTCTAGTTATAGACATAGTAAAAAAATTCTTCTCAGCCATAGATTTTGCCAATTAATCTGCACTGTTGATTTTTCCACTTTAACCTTCCTTGGAACTTGTGTATGTAACACATTTCATTTTCCATCATCTGATCATCCTAAAAAAATTATCTTTAACCTCAAAATCATCCATAACTATCTAGCTCATCATATCTAGTCAGCTATCATATGTTTCATTTATTTCTTTCACTCGGTTAATATCATGATGTGTCGGTGACTTCTTACTTAGTTAACACTATACTTGATACACATTGCACTTTCTTGATGTATATTTTTTCAACTTGGTGTATACTAAGTTATTCATTTACCAACCACATCAAGTTCTTTATTCATGTTCTTCAATTCTTAACATAATTATGTAATACAATAAAATTACTAACATAATGTCATACACTCATCAATAAGTTACCCAATGAATACTATATCCATATCCTTTTCATACATCTCATCTTTATGTTAATATCTCATTCCTTCAACATTATCTCCTTCTTCGTATGTTTGTAACTAACATGATAAGTACAGTAAAAACTAGTTGACATCAATGATAATATAATAACTGATTTAATGTGTCACATATACATTAGTAGCTCAGTGATCATTAATCAATATTTTTTTAAGTATCCAATTAGTTTTCAAACTCTTCCTTAATATATTCAATTAGTTGTAGTCTTTCAATGACCAGTGCTAAAATCCTAGGGCATAGAGTCTAAATAAATATACTTCCAATAAAACATATCAATGAAAACATATCAAGACCCATAAAAGACATCTATGCCTTACACAGAACTTTGAATAGTTCATTACAAGATCATCAAATCTGTAAACCCTCCCTAAAACCCTCAAATAATATTTAGGGCTTATACTTCCCTTGAAAGAATCCTACAACTATTTCATAATCTACCTTATAGATTAATGAACCATAAATTACTTAGAATCCTAATTCATGAGAAATCAAAGGAAAAATACAAAGATAATCAAGTACTGAAAAGGGGCTTAAAACTACATTCTCATTAATATATCAATCTTTAGTATATTCAAGAAGAATTGAGTACATTCAAAAAATAGAAAAAGGTCTCAAACTATGGTTGTATTCATTTTCTATCTCTATTTTCCATTCAGTCGCTCTAAATGATCTTGGGAATCCTTTTATAGAACAAGGATTGCAAAAAGATTCAAATCATTTAGGCCAAGTAAGTTTTCAACCACCAAAGAAAACTTGTGACAACATGAAGTAATTAGAGAGGGGATGACTAAAAACTCTAGAGATATCAGAAGCCAATCTAATTTTTATTGTAGGTGAAACCCTAGCAGGTGAACCGCAATGACATGATTTGATTCATTGAGTGGCCTCTTTCTCTTAGCCTCTCAATTGATGTTAGGATGATCTCACCTACCTCCATGCACCATAATCTCCTTCTTCCAAAATAAATTCCCTTACAATATCCAATTTAGGGATGAACAAATTAAATTTGATCGACTTGCATTTATTCATTTCTCTACCTATAATTTTATCCTTTCAATCTCTGCAAGAACAGATCAAATTAGATCAAGAATCTAATATGTCTGGCTCACCATCTCCATTAGATTGTTATCAATTTTCCTACCCTATTAAAAATACTTCATGGAAATTCAAAAAAGTAACCCAAATGGGTAAAACTAAATCATTTCATAGCATGAAACCAAATTTAAAACAAATTCAGCAATCTAAACTCTCTTAGCACATTATGTGGTTCACAAAAAGTCAAAAAACTAAAAACATCCATATCACTCTACATGGCTACAAAATCAACCAATCAGAAAGTGACATGCCAACTTTATCTAGTGCCCAAGCCCCACCCTTTTCATCTTCATCAAACTAGACACACGTCAGTCAGGCGTGATGCCTTGATTAGTATCTCTCTTCTAGTTTTTTATCACACAAATACGCCTACCCTCCAATCAGAATTGATCTTTCCATTCTTTACTACCTTTTCAAACCTACTCTATCATTTCATCTTGGACATGCATCACCAAGGCATGATTCCTTAATTAGTATCTCTATTGTAGGTTTTGATTAGGGGAAAACACCTATCATTCGATCAAAATTGGTCTAACGATACTTTATCACCTTTCAAACTGGTCCCATGATCTTAGGGTGGACACTCGTCACTCAAGCATGATTCCATAATGGTTAAAAGGGTAAGAAGCTTTGGTTAGAGGCATCATGCCCATCGTTGGATCAAATTTAGTCTTATCAACCTATCTATCTTCTGATTTAATCTCAACCAAGGTCCCCCAATAAGCTATGTGTCACTTAGGCATGATCCTACAAAGGGTAAACTCTTTGCATCTTTTGATCACAAGATCTCGTCCACTGTTTGATTGAAATATTTTTTACTTTCCTTTAAAAAGCTAGAGAGATGGGTTTTGAGATTGATTTAGATCTTGATGAGGATAATTTCAAAAGGGAGCCCATGAGACCATGGCAAGTGCATTTCCCATATCAACATCCTACTGATGTGGAAGTGTCATCAAGCTCTGAAGACAACATGATAGATCCACATGACCTAAATGCACTTAGGTTGCAGTAGGTAGAGCAAGATGCCATTTACAAAAGGTTACAAGAGGAGAGAGAGGCTGAAAAAGTAAATGCTCTAATGGAGAGGCAGTCTCTTCTAAGAAAAATTAATGAAATGAAAGAGAGAAACAAGATGCTTTCTTTTTCTCTTAGGGTGTTGCAACATGATGTTTTTGGTGATCTTGAAGCTCTAAGAAGTGAGTAGGAATGCCTATTGCAAGACCATGAGTTTGATGAAGAGGGCCCTGTGATCAGACAAGTGCAAAGTTATGCTCCATTGCCTAAGGGTAAGAATGGACGTGAGATCACTAGGCCTACTGTAGTTATTAATGAAAAGGGAAAGAAAAAGATGGTGTGTGTCCAAATAAGAAAACCAATGACAATACTAGGGATTCCACCACCTAAATCAAATAGGGAGACAAAGATAGAAAGAAAATAAAAGAGGGTGAAGCTCTAGCTCAAGAGTTGGAAAGAGCTGAGGTTGATGTGACTATTGCAAAGAAAAGAAGAAAGATCTCATTCTTGAAGGCTTCATCAGCTAATGTTCATGGTCCATCTACTACTGAACTAGGTATGCCATCTATGAACACTACAGTTCCACTTAGCAATGCTACTACTAGTAATCTAATTCCTAATGTATCTACCAAATCATTTGTTGATCCTAATAGACAGTCAAATGTGCAAGTGGGTGGGAATGTAGATAAGAATAATAATTCTAGTGGGAACACTAGTTTAGGATTTCAAAGAAGACCTGTGCAATTAGAAGGCTATAGGAAAATTAGTTTTGATGGGATACCAGGCTACCCAAATGCTTTTCCGAATGATATAAGAGATAAGGTACCTAAGTTTGCTAGTGATAATTCTATTAGTTGTGAGGAGCATCTTAGGCTATTTGTTGATATGCTTAATGATTATGAGGTAGAGCATGAAAATGTAGTCATGAAATTGTTTGTTCAATCTCTAATGGAGGATTCTAGAGATTGGTTTAAGAGACTTCCTAATAAATGTATTAATGCTTGGGATTCCTTCGAGAGATGTTTTAAAGAGCAGTATGGTGATAGGCCTAATGCTAGTTTCATGTTGAATGAATTCAATACCATAAGGAAAAATTAGAATGAGTCAGCAGCTAAATTCAACATGAGATTTTAGAAGGGTATGCATAAGTTATGCCAAGTTATGCGGTTAGATGACAATGTTTGTCTAACTACATACTTCAATGCATTTGATGGAAAGATGGGTTATTTATTGAGGGACAAAGAACCAAGAACTCTTAGAGATACTTTTAGGATTGTTGTCAATATTGAGAACAATATGAAGATATTAGGGAAGTTGGGTGGGAAGAGAGATGACCCTAAATTGTTTGGGGACAAGAAATACAAAAAATAAAATGATAGGAATGTTGGAACTAGGAGGAAAGAAGAAGACAAATTGGAGAAGGTGCTCAAAGCATTGAAGGATTTGAAGGCACCTACAAATAGGAACATCAGTGCTCCTACCAATGAAAGGCCTTAGTTCAACAACAATTTCAATAAGCAAAATAGATTAAAGAACTACCCCTACAACACCCAATGGAAGGATGGAAAGCCTGTGGTTCCCATGCAAGAGGAAAAAATGACAGAGGTGTCCCTGACCCTCTACAAAAAGCTTCAATAAATGTCATGGAGGACATACCTTGGTGTGTTGCATGCCAGTCCCCTCATTCTGCAAAGCATTGTGTGGTTGCACATTCTATGGCTGCAAATCAAGATTGTGGCAGTGAGGAGATAGATCGAGAAGATGATCAAGATGATGTTGGATGCAACATGGCTACTTCATATCTAGGATATGAAGATGATTCTGATTTTGGTGAAGAAGTAGATGTGAATGTGAAGAGACACAATCAGGCCCTTTTTCATCAAGAGGTTTTTTCTGATAGTGAGGAAATTGATAAGAAGAGATGTAATATGAACTCTTCTTCTAAGCTAGTAAATTTAAGAAGACCTTCTAGAGAAGAGATGGATAGGATTACTACAAAAATGATTGCCCAAGTTAAAACTAGAGGCATGGTGGCAAGGGATACAAATGGAAAAGCTACAGGAATGTTTATAAAGAGTACCAACTCTGGAGAGCCTAATGAGAACAAATCAAAAGGTGATCACATGGTGAAATTAAAGAATGTAAAAGGTAATAATTGTGAGACTAGGGGAGTTGGAGTTGAAAGATTTTCTAGTGAATTTGAGAGGCCAGTTAACACAATGGATAAGAATGAAAAAATGAGGGTGGCCAGTACACCTAATGTATCAGATAAGCAAAAGGATACTAAGCTTGTGTAGATTGAGATTCCTTCCTCTACTCCTGTTGATATGTTATCTATATTGTCCCAAATTATAGTTAAGGTTCCATTGTCAGAGTTGTTGAGGATCCCTAAACAAAAAGATAGAGCTATTGCACAGGTAGATAATGTTCATAACAATGATGTTGCATGCAATGGATCTTAGGATAAAGCTTTGAAAGGTGTTACTGCTCAGGGAGTTGTATCTCAAATTCCTCCTATATATTTGGGTAGTTCTGTCAATGCTAGTCTTGAAAACATTGATCCATTCATTTTAAGTATCCTTGTGCATGGAATGAAATTAAGAAATTGTATGATTGATAGTGGTGCCTCTAATACTGTTATGCCTTTTAAGATTATGGAAAAATTAGGCCTTAAAGTTGATACAGTTCAAGGCAGATGTTGTGCAATGGATCAGAGGGAGGTACCATTCATTGGGACTATCAATGCAATACCATATAGGCTGGTAGCATATCCAAGGAAAGAGCTAACAATGAGTGTTTTGGTGGTGGACATCCATCCTCATTATGGGATGCTACTATCTAGAAGGTGGAGTGCTACCATGGGTGGAAGTTTACAGTGTGATCTATCCTATGCCACTTTCAAGATTGATGATTAGTTTGTCAAGATTGAGTGAGAACCAAGAGTATGCCACATGATTGAGAGAAGTATTGATAATGAAACCACATGCTTTGTGGATACTGATATTAATTCTTTTAGGGAAAATATCCTTGTACTTGAGAAGGAACATATTTTGTCACCTATCTCTGTTGAGGTAAGTGTTAATTCTATGAAGGGTGATTTGTGGGTAATGTACTTTGATGGTGCAAATTGCAAGGATTGAGCAGGAGTAGGAATTTTACTTATTTCTTCTAATGGAAATACCTATAAATTTTCTTTCACATTGAATTTCTTTTGTACCAACAATATAGTAGAATATGAGGCATTGTTGTTAGGACTGAGGTTGGCACAAAAGCATGGAATTCAAGGCTTAAGTGTTATTTGTGATTCTGAGTTGGTGGTGTCCCAAGTCAGGTCAGTATATGCTTCCAAGAAAAAAAGGTTAAAACAATTTAGGAATGTAGCTTGGGATTTGATTGAACATTTTGATGCCTTCAATATTGAGTGGAAGGATAGGAGTAACAATAAGATGGCTGACTTTCTTAGCCAATATTGCAATCAATCCCAGTGATATTTCTTTTACTGGTATCTCTAAAGTTGAAATTCATGCTAGGCCTAGTATACCAGACAATATTGAAAATTCGCAAGTTTTTGATGATGATAATGATATCTTGAAATTTATGAGTTGTGAAGATCAGTATCACGGTTAGGAATTTGATTGTTCAGCCTTGGTTGAGTCAGTAGAAGGAAGGGAGGTTGTCTTTGGCAATGAGGTCATTCAACTTAGAACTAACAAGGTGCCCAAGGGGCTTGTTGTTTTGGAAACTGTCTTTGATAACCAGGATAGAGTTCAAAAGAATATCAAAAGAGAAGATCATGCTGATCTAGAGGAGATAAATCTCGGAACACATGAGGCACCTAAGAAGGTATACATTGGTAGGGACATATCTCACAATGTAAGAAAATCTTTGATTGAATTATTGAGAAAATTCAGGCATGTTTTTGCATGGTCATATGATGACCTAAAGGTTTATAGAGAAGATTTGTTTCAGCATATTATTCTATTGAAAGAAGATGCTAAACCTTTCTGGAAAAACCAAAGGCCTATAAATCCCACTTTGGCACCTAAGATGCAAGAAGAATTGATGAAGTTAAGAGATGCTAGCATTATCAAGCCTATAAGGCATTCTTCTTCAGTGTCAAACCTTGTTCTTGTGAGAAATAAAAATGGTGACATTAGACTTTGTGTAGACTTCAGGAATTTGAACATCAGCTCATTAAAGGATAACTATTGTCTACCCAATATGGAAGCTATGCTATAGAGAGTGACCAGATCATAATTGATGTCTATGATGGATGGTTTCTCTGGTTACAACTAGGTAATTGTCAAGGAATCATAGCAATTCAAGATAGCTTTTACTAAATCTTGCAGGACATATGTTTATGTGAGAATGCCTTTTGGTCTCACAAATGCTGGTGCTACTTTCCAGAGGGCAATGGATGTTGCCTTTTCAGATTTTATTGATGATTTCCTTGTTGTCTATCAAGATGATTTAACTGCCTATTCTAAGAAGGAAGAAGGCCATTGTACTCATTTAGAGAAAATATTTGTGAGGGCCTTGGAATATGGCATTTCATTAAACCCAAGGAAATGTGCATTTGGTGTCACTGAAGGTAAGTTTCTTGGCCACTTAATGGGGAAGCAAGGAGTTAGGATTGACCCTAAGAGGGTGGTAGCCATTGATAAGATTCAGAGACCAAAGAATATTAAAGGAATTCAGTATTTCTTTGGTTAGGTCAATTTCTTAAGGAGGTTTGTGACAAATTTTGTAGAGGTTGCTAGACCTATTTCTAAGATGTTGAAGAAAGGATCTACTATTACATGGGAAGGTGAGCTTGATGAGGCTTTCAAAAATATCAAGCAGGCTATCAAAGATGCACCACTGCTTAAGGCACCTGATTATAGTATCCCAATGCATATTTTCTCCTTTGCATCTTTTCACACTATTGCTACAGTTTTGTTACAAAAGAATAAGGATGGTTTTAAGTAGCCTATTGCATTCTTCAGTAAATCTTTGCAAGCTATTGAATTGAAATATGACATAAATGAAAACCAAGCTTATGCACTTGTAAAGGCAGTCAAGGCTTTTAGGTGTTACTTGATGGGAGTAGTTGTGATTTCTTTTGCACCAAGTGCAGCAGTCAAAGATATTTTCTCACAGCAGGAGGTGTCTGGGAGAAGATGTAGATGGATCAATAGGATCAAAGAATTCAACATTGATATCCAAATTACTAAATTGGTTAGAGGACAAGGATTGGAAAAATTGATGGCTCAATCCAATCTTGATGCAAATAAGATAAATCATTCTGAAATTGATTATACATGTGATATGGATGATTGTGTTTGGTATCAAGATATCTTCTATTATTTAAGAAATATGAGGTGTCCAGCAGCAATGAATGATAATCAGAAGAGGAGATTGAAATTACAGACCATCAAGTATGTAATTGTGAAATGTAAATTGTATAGAAACAATTTAGATTGCATACTTTTGAAATGTGTTGATGAAGATCAGGCTAACAAATTGTTGAAAGAAATGCATGAGGGAGTTTGTGGTGGGCATTATATGGGTAAAAAAACTTCTCATAAAATCTTGAGAGTAGGATTCTGGTGGCCCACAATCTTCAAGGATGCAGAACAGTTGGTAAGGAGGTGTGATGCTTGTCAAAGGTTCTTTGGTAAGCTTAAATTTTCAGGTAATGTGCCCTTAAGACTAGTAGAAGTATAGGCTCCTTTCCAACAATGGGGAATTGATTTCATAGGGGAGATACCAAACAAGTCAAGTGGAGGACAGTCATGGATCTTAGTTGCCACTGATTACTTTACAAAGTGGGTAGAAGCTATACCTACAAGAAATTCAACTATTAAGGTGGTAATTGATTTTCTATTGAATAATATTGTCACAAGGTTTGTGTGCCCTAAGAGAATAGTAAGTGACAATGCCATGTGTTTCAGGTCTGCTGAATATAAGGACTTTTGCAAAGGTTTAGGAATTTAGATTTCTTATTCCTCACCTTATCATCCACAAGGAAATGGTCAGGCAGAATCTACTAATAAGATTTTGATTAAAATCCTAAAGAGGATTCTTGAAAAGAATAGGAAGGCATGGAATTCAAAACTGCCATTAGTTGTATGGGCTGATAGGGTAACTGTGAAGAGGGAAATTGGTTGTGCACCATTTGACCTAGTATATGGAATACATGCAAGAATGCCTCAAAATAATCTGCTAGAAATGTATAAATTTGTTCAATTATATGATGATGACATGGATGATGAGATGCAGTTGAGAATTGAGGACCTCATTAGGTTGGATGAGACTAGAAGAGAGTCAGTTGCAAGAAATGCCAAATTGTAGTTACAGGTTAAGAATTTGTATGACAAGAAGACTATTGAAAGAAGGTTTGAGCCTAGTGATTTGGTGTTAATTTGGAATGCCAGACTAGAGGATAAAGGAAAAAATGGTAAGTTTGATCCCATTTGGCTAGGGCCATATCTAATTCATGAGAAATGGGGCCAAGATTCATACATTGTCAAGGAATTAAATGGTGATATTCAAGAATTGTCAGTTTATGAACAATTATTGAAGAAATACTTCAATTGAAGGTATTTTGATTTCCATTTATAGTAGTTAGGTTTGTATATGTTGTAAATTCTATAAATAAGTTGCTTGCCCCTGTCCTGTTTTGTCCTGGTCTCTAGGGTTTTGGTCCTGTGCTCTTTGTTGTCAGTTTTCCAGTGGGATGGTCTGCTTTAACCAGTGATTCTAGATCCTTGCTATGCTTGGAGGAGGCATACATCCCTAGACAAAGCCACTATTAGCACCTTGAAAAATTTTCAGGGCTCTCCCCCTTTTCTTCTCGTCTCTGCAGTTTTTTTAGGTCTCTAGCATAAGCCCTTAGTTCAAATTTTTGAAAAACTAGTCATTGCATAAAAGCCTTTTGTAATGCCCTAGCCCTGTTCTATTTTAAAGTTACTTTATTCAGGCCACTTAAAAGTCTTTAGCACATGTGCATAATTGTTAACCCCTTTGTCACATGATCACGTGAACCTTTTTTATGTTATGTGATCTTGCGACTAATGTTTTTTGGGGTCCTTTTAATAATTGTCGATTTGCCTAAGTCTCCTAGGTTAATTTTTCCTAAGTTAGTGCCTTAATATTTCCCATGTTTTGGCTTAATATTTTCCTGGGCCTGGCTCTGACACCATCTTAATCTAATGGTTGTCATAAGTTTGCAAGGGTTTTGTCAGAGGCTTGCGATCTTACGACGATCGTTGATTCTCTTTGTGACATGGTACTTCAAACTATGGGTCCAAGGTGACATGTATCCACAAATGGTGGTATATGATTGGTCCATGTATTAATATATTGGCAGTTGTCAGTGGGACCTAGTTTTCAAGTGTTTCAGTGGGTCCTGACATTGTCATAAAATCAATGACGGGTGCATGATCTTATGGGATGTGTCATAGTTTTAAGATCATGCGACAACCATCGATTCTACCTTTTTCAGAGGGGATAAAGTGTAGCTGGTCCACATGCCAAGTGTGCTGATTTTCCATTATCTAATTTTTCCACCTTGTGTGACTGGGCATGTTGTTAGTGGGGCCAGGTTTTTTGAGGTTCAGTGGATTCCGACACTTGCAGAGCATCGACGGTTGGCATGTAATTTGATGGCTTTTTTCTGACACATGTGAACTTAAGATAGCCATTGATCTCTTTCAGTGTCAGAGGGTTGTCAGGGCAGGGTAAGATTCTTCATTTGATAGTTGTCTTATGATCTAAAAGAATCTTGGAAGGCTATGCGAAGATGAGACAACCATCGATTTTCTTGATGCGGGCCCAATAGAATTTCCTCAGTCTTTTGGCAGTTTGGATAAGGTTTTGGCAGTCTAACAAATTTTAAAGGCTTCGCTCATTCGCTGAGTAAGGTGGTAATGTTCCAAAAGGTTTAGTGACTTAACGAACAAGTGTTTGTGTAATAGCTAAATAATTTGGCGAAGGCATAAAGTATTTTGCGACTTGGAGGTATCCTTTAGTCGCTAATTTGCTAAGTTTGACTAGGGTCCTATTAAGTGATAAATCATAAAGACCATGAAAAGGAGGGATCTGACGGTTGCGATATAAAGTTGACCTAGTTTTAAATGTAGGCCGCCGATTTGTTGCTCGCTCTATGAAACTAGCCATTTAGATTCAAATTCAAAATTTTGAGGGTTTCCAGTGACAGGAAGGACTAAAATTTATTGATCATGTGGCTAGATCTGGTAGAATTGGTTTTGCCAACTGATTTCAGTGTGGTCTAGGGTGTTAAGTGACCATTTCCAGGGTGTTTGTACTATGTTCTTTATGCTCAAGGTGTGTTACAGGTGACCAAAAAGGGTTGACAAATTTGGAATTCCATGATTTGTAATACTTTCCTAGAGATCTATCATAAGTGCAAATCTTTCTCAGGCATGCCCAACTGGTTTTCATCCCCTGTAATAAATTCTTGACAGTTTCAATTGGTTTAGTCGGTGAAACCCTAACCCTAGTCATTTGTAGCTTGTTGCAACCTATTTTGGGTTTCCAAGATGACTAGGGGGTATATATTGTAGCATTTTTTTATTTTGTAGGGGTTCCAAAAATTTCTTTTAGTCCCTGGTTGTTGATGCTATTATACTGAACAAGGAGAACTTGGATTTAGGGTTTGTTTCTCTTTGCATTTTATTGCCTTGGTAATGTATTGATTCTAAAAATTAATGAGAATAGACTTGAATTCCTATCTCAAAATTTTGATTGTCTTCTTGTTCTGATTGTGGATTCATATACGTTAAGGTCACAAAGTGGATTAGCATATGGTAAAGAAAGAGTATTGTGAGCTCAGGTTGGAATTGCTAATAAAGTTAGGATTAAAGCCTTTAGGGTGATTTCAGTGAGTTCATTGTTAGACTGGAATTTGATGATTAGGTTTGGGAGTGAGGGGTGTAATAGGCAAAGCACTTACTCTAAGTTCATGTGTGCTTGAGTTAAGGTTTTAGTTGATATATGTTATCAAGTGACTCTTTGCCCTTGTTAAGGCACTGATCTATTCTTTGGAAGCAGTCCATCATCATCAATCACACACATATTTAAATGATAAAATATTTAATCGATTAGTAAGGGATATAGTTGTATATTGTTTTGAGACTCCTTTGGAGAAGTGAGTCAAGGGTACACCCACCTGAGCATTAAGGCTCAAAGTGTAGGAGGATCTCATTGTTGGTCCTTGTTAATTGGCCCTCTTCCTTGTAGACTTTGGAGTGGTGATAGAGTCAAAGTTATATTAAAGTTATCCATCAAAGTATAAATCTACAAGTTGAAGATCAAAGGGAACTCCCAACAACATGTAAAAATTAAAGACATATATTATAAGTTAACTCAAAAAATGATCAATAAATTTAAAATTAGTACCTATTATCTCCCAGAATACTCATAAGGGTATGACTCAATCTAATTGTGATGATGTGTTATCATGATTTGGCACCATAAAATGCATCTTGCACCACTCAACTACATCATGAGAATTATTTATACAATATCCCTGATGCTCCAGTTGATACTTTCTTAAAGCACATTTAATACAAGCTCATGCACCATCATGCTCTCCCTTTCCATGTCCACTCTCAAAGAAACTCCAAATATGTGGTATCTTTTGGTATCGATGATATCTACATAGTGTGTAAAATGGCCTTGCTGCTTTAAATTGTACTGAACATCCATCTGGCCAAACAAAATGCTTTTCAATTTTGATGCTTTTATTTTCCAAATATCCAAAAAATGTCTTAAAGCAATGCTCGACAAAATGTATGTCATGCTCTTTTTCATCACTAATGTAAAAATGATATTCTTTCTTTATGACTCGTGCTTCATATGTACTTTCAACACCATCCAAATCTAACTTTTCATGTCGATAAGACACATGTACCATGGTAGTCACCTGCTCTATATGGTAGTATTCTGCTTGAAGTTGTTTTTGAGATACAAAGGAGTATTTCTCTGCAAAATCAACAACTGATAAAATCATTCCAACTAGAAAAGATTCTTTCTATATTTGGAATTGTTCTGCCTACCATTTAGCAAAAAAAACATGTTGTATGTATGGTTGAATCAATTTACAAAAATTCTCCATAAATGTTGCAACAGGTATCTCGTCTTCTACATATTCCAACCTTGTTGATTCTTTCCCGACTTTTGTTTAAGACTTTATGTACTTCTATCTCTTACATTTTATCATCCTCCCAATGTCAGTATCTTAAAGTCTCAAAGGAAATTTATCCAAATCCCCACATGTTTGACAAGTTCCTCTTATGCAATCTATTTCATGTATTTCATGATCAATTGATTTGTTATATAAGATTGATGTTATGAATTGACTTGGATGTTTAGGAAAATCATTTTAAGAACCACCACTTTCTTCCATCATCTTACTAAACCTTTGGTAGTAGAGATCAAATTCAATGTGATATCGACAACAACAAGTTTCAAAAGATTTATTTATCTTTACAAAAAATGGCTTTAATCTTTTAAACATTTTTTGTCCAATCTTAATGTCAGGATTTGAGTTACAAAATGAGAGATACAATTCATGATGTGTGGTGTCCAACCAATGTTTTGTGTGCTAGAAATATTCCTTAGGCCCAGTCCTCTTCTTGATAACATCTCTTGTATTTGGTGAAGGATGAGTATGATCAGTCCAAAATGATGTAACTAAGTTCCTAATTGTTTCATTAATTCTATCAGATCAAGGAGCTCTACACATTAGTACTCAATTACCTTCCAATGTAGTATCATCCAAATTGATTCTTCTTTTCAAATAGTGTGTCATTGTCTTCCTACTGTACCTGATCTGAGATGAAAGTGAAGAAATTTGTCTTCTTTGGGACATGTTTTTATTTAAAATAGATGTCAGTATCACTCTTCTTGAAATGGACCTATCTGTAGATCTAGTTGTTTTCCCAATGGAATGCAAACCTTCCTTAACACAGTCAACAATATTTTTTTGTATGTTACTTCATTTTAACTTTTAAAAACTTGCATCTACACCCAATAATTTTAATGGCTCTTTTAACTCATCTTTAAGAAGTGTAATTGATAACAGTTGAGTTTTTTCAAGTGTACTAAGATTCTAAGATTGTTTCATTATTTGCTTATACTTTTTATTCAATGCCCTCTTCGTAATATTTATGGGTTGTTTAGCATAATCTCTCAATTTTTCCACATCCATTTCAATTAAATGATCTATGCTTTTACAAAAAAAAATTCTCTTCAACTGTTGGAGTAGACTATCCTTCACATATGTTTCTTGCACTTCCACTGCAAATAAAATAAAATAAAAAATCTTAATATCTCATCTAAAGGGGACCTTCATGAAATACGTATTTACAAGCTCTTGAACATGTTCTACCTATAATAATATACACATTAATGAGAGAAACACATACTTGTTTGACCTTGGGTTGAATCAACTTGGGATGCCCCTTGTCCAACATTTTCATCATCAAAGGCTACATGTACACAACAAAAACAATAACTTATTCTTAGGGGAAAGACCTAAAATGTATATTCACCAATAAGAGACTAAATTGAGATAGTGACTAAATCGAGAGAGTCAGTGAGAGAAAGAGAGAGATGTGTACTTATTTGATATTTTGATACTTGTGCTTGTTGAGCTTGTCATAACCCTTCTCCAAATTCTAAAGGTTGGGCTTGTTGAGCTTTTGATGACCCTTCTCCAACTTCTGAAGGTTGGGCTTGTTGAGCTTGTGATGACCCTTCTCCAACTTTTGAAGGTTGGGTTGTTTAGCTTTTGATGACCCTTCTCCAACTTTTGAAGGTTGGACAGCTATTCAGCTTGTGACTCTTGAGCATTTCCTACACATGTATGAAGTATAAATTGGTCATAATTAGTATAAGTTGGTCCGTATTAGGTCCTAATTGGTCCTAATTGAGTCTAATAGGTCATGTGAGGTCCTAATTGGTCCCAACTGAGTCTAATTGGTCATATTAGGTCCTAATTGGTCCTAATTGAGTCTAGTTGGTCCTAATTGAGTCTAGTTGGTCCATATTAGGTCCTAATTGGTCCTACTTTAGTCTAATTAGTCCTACTTGAGTCTAATAGGTCATGTTGGGTCCTAATTGGTCATAATTATGTCTAGTTGGTCCTAATTGAGTCTAGTTGGTTCATATTAGGTCCTAGTTGGTCCTAATTGAGTATAATTAGATCTAATAGGTCATAATTGAATCTAATATGTCCTAATTAGGTCCTAATTAGGTCGTAATTGGTCATAATTATGTCTAGTTGGTCCTAATTGAGTCTAGTTGGTCTATATTAGGTCCTAATTGGTCCTAATTGAGTATAATTAGATATAATAGGTCATAATTGAATCTAATAGGTCCTAATTAGGTCCTAATTGATCATAATTGTGTCTAGTTGGTCCTAATTGTGTCTAGTTGGTCCAGATTGGTCCTAATTGACTCTAGTTGGTCATAATTGTGTCTAGTTGGTCCTAATTGGTCCTAATTGACTCTAATTAGTCCTAGTTGAGTTTAGTAGGTCATGTTAGGTCCTAATTGGTCCATATTAGGTCCTAATTGGTCCTAATTGAGTCTAATTGGTGCTAATTGAGTCTAATAGGTCATATTAGGTCCTAATTGCTCCTAATTAACTATAATTGGATCTAATAGGTCATAATTAAATCTAATAGGTCCTAATTTGGTCCTAATTGTTCTGAATAGGTCATAATTGAGTTTAGTTGACCTCCTAATTGAGTCTAGTTGGTCCATATTAGGTCCTAATCAGTCCTAATTAAGTCTAATTAGTCCTAATTGAGTCTAATTAGTCCTAATTGAGTCTAATAGGTCATGTTAGGTCCTAATTGGTCCATATTAGGTCCTAATTGGTCTCAATTGAGTCTAATTGGTCCTAATTGAGTCTAATTAGTCCTAATTGAGTTTAGTAGGTCATGTTAGGTCCTAATAGGTCCTATTTGGTCCTAATTGAGTCTAGTTGGTCCATATTAGGTCCTAACAAGTCCTAATTAAGTCTAATTAGTCCTAATTGAGTATAATTAGTCCTAATTGAGTCTAATAGGTCATGTTAGATCCTAATTGGTCCATATTAGGTCCTAATGGGTCCTAATTGAGTCTAATTGGTCCTAATTGAGTCTAATTAGTCCTAATTAAGTTTAGTAGGTCATGTTAGGTCCTAATAGGTCATAATTGGTCCTAATTGAGTCTAGTTGGTCCATATTAGGTCCTAATTAGTCCTAATTGCATATAATTAGATCTAATAGGTCATTATTGAATGTAATAGGTCCTAATTAGGTCCTAATTGGTCATAATTGTGTATAGTTGGTCCTAATTGAGTCTAGTTGGTCCATATTGGTCCTAATTGAGTCTAGTTGGTCATAATTGTGTCTACTTGGTCCTAATTGCTCCATATTAGGTCCTAATTGGTCTGAATTGAGTCTAATTGGTCCTAATTGAGTCTAATAAGTCTTAATTGGTCATAATTGGTCCATATTAGGTCCTAATTGGTCCTAATTGAGTATAATTAGATCTAATAGGTCATAATCGAATCTAATATATCTCCTAATTAGGTCCTAATTGTTCCTAGTTGGTCATAATTGAGTCTAGTTAACCTCCTAATTGAGTCTAGTTGCTCCATATTAGGTCCTAACCAATCCTAATTAAGTCTAATTAGTCCTAACTGAGTGTAATTAGTCCTAATTGAGTCTAACAAGTCATGTTAGGTGCTAATTGGTCCATATTAGGTCCTAATTGGTCCCAATTGAGTCTAATTGGTCATAATTGAGTCTAATAGGTCATATTAAGTCCTAATTGGTCCTAATTGAGTCTAATTAGTCCTAATTGAGTTTAGTAGGTTATGTTAGGTCCTAATAGGTCCTAATTAGGTCCTAATTGGTCATAATTGTGTCTAGTTGGTCCTAATCCAGTCTAGTTGGTCTATATTAGGTCCTAATTGGTCCCAATTGAGTCTAATTTGTCCTAATTGAGTCTAATAGGTCATATTAGGTCTTAATTTGTCCTAATTGAGTCTAATTAGTCTTAATTCAGTTTAGTAGGTCATGTTATGTCCTAATAGGTCCTAATTAGGTCCTAATTGGTCATAATTGTGTCTAGTTGGTCCTAATTGAGTCTAGTTGGTCCATATTAGGTCCTAATTGGTCCTAATTGACTATAATTGGATCTAATAGGTCATAATTGAATCTAATAGGTCCTAATTGGTCATAATTGTGTCTAGTTGGTCCTAATTGAGTCTAAATTCCATATTGGTCTTAATTGAGTCTAGTTGGTCATAATTTTGTCTAGTTGGTCCTAATTGGTTTGAATTGAGTCTAATTAGTCCTAATTGAGTTTAGTAGGTCATGTTAGGTCCTAATTGGTCCATATTAGGTCCTAATTGAATCTAATTGGTCCTAATTAAGTCTCATAGGTCTTAATTGGTCCTAATTAAGTCTCATAGGTCTTAATTGGTCCTAATTGGTCCATATTAGGTCCTAATTGAGTATAATTAGATCCAATAGGTCATATTTGAATCTAATAGACCTCTTAATTAGGTCCTAATTGTTACTACTTGGTCATAATTGAGTCTAGTTGACCTCCTAATTGAGTCTAGTTGGTCCATATTGGTCCTAATTGAGTCTAGTTGGTCATAATTGTGTCTAGTTGGTCCTAATTGGTCCTAATTGAGTCTAATAGGTCATATTAGGTCCTATTTGGTCCTAATTGAGTATAATTGGATCTAATAGGTCATAATCGAATCTAATAGGTCCTAATTAGGTCCTAATTGGTCATAATTGAGTCTAGTTGACCTCCTAATTGAGTCTAGTTGGTCCATATTACATCCTAACGAGTCCTAATTAAGTCTAATTAGTCTTAATTGAGTCTAATTAGTCCTAATTGAGTCTAATAGGTCATGTTAGGTCCTAATAGGTCCATATTAGGTCCTAATTTGTCCCAATTGAGTCTAATTGGTCCTAATTGAGTCTAATGGGTCATATTAGGTCCTAATTGGTCCTAATTGAGTCTAATGGGTCATATTAGGTCCTAATTGGTCCTAATTGAGTGTAATTAGTCCTAATTGAGTTTAGTAGGTCATGTTAGGTCCTAATTGGTCCTAATTGAGTCTAATTGGTTCTAATTAGTCCTAATAGGTCCTAATTAGTCCTAATTAGGTTCTAATAGGTCCTAATTAGTCCTAATAGGTCCTAATAGGTCCTAATAGGTCCTAATTAGTCCTAATAGGTCCTATTAGGTCCTAATTAGTCCTAATAGGTCCTATTAGGTAGTATTTGGTTCTAATTAGTTCTAATTGGTCCTAATTGGGTATAATTGGTCCTAATTGAGTCTAATTAGGTAATTATTTATTATAATTGAGTCTAATTAGGTTTTAATAGTTCATAATTGGTTCTAATTGAGTCTAATTAGGTGCTAATTGGTTCTCATTGATTCTAATTGGGTCCTAATAGTCCTAGAATATGTCCTAATTAGTCCTAATAAGTCCTATTAGTCCAAATAGGTCTACAATTAGGTCTAGTTAAGTCTAATAGACTTGTACAATATCATATTTACATGAACATTAAGACAAGTCTTGACCATCAACTTAAAATATCTATCTAGAGACATCTTAGACATACCTTGATTCTGATGATGATATCTTTTTCGTGATTCTTCACGTAGTCTTTGTTCAGTCTCTTCTGAATAATGTCATGTACTTTTGTTTAGCCTTCCCTTTTTATTTCCCATCACAACTTAGAAAATTATTCCATGCCAAAATGTCTTCCTTCTCCTAAATGAGAATTATGTTACAACATTCGGATTTATGAAATGAAAAAAATATACATTTATCTATACCTAATTCTTATTACCCGGAAATGCCACCAAAAAGGCTGACATTGGTTTCGATTGAAAGTCAAACTTGACTTTCAATCAAAACTAGATGACTTTCGATCAAAAGTATCTTAGTATTGACTAAATTTTGCATTTTTTGTCAAAGTACATTCGATAGAAAGTACTTTCGATCAAAATTACTTTCTATCGAAAGTGCCTAAAATGGGATATGGTTTCAAGTTTTCAAGAAATTCTGAGAATTTCATGGCTTCAGGCCTCAAGTGCGCTGATCAAATGGATGAATAAGAAGACGTCCTTTTGCATACAACAAGTACTTCAAACTAGCTTTGTAATGATTATATATTTGACTATTTTTAAATTTATTATGTGTATGGATTTTTACTTTAAATGAATGTAGGTTTTTTTATCAAATATAAACCTCTGAGTTTGATGTTCAATGAAAAATAGTAAAACAAGGAAATTTTTTTTGAAAAATAACAGTGCCCTCCTTATTCGAGTCTACTTTCTATTAAAAAAAATAATTGAAATTCGATAAATACACAATAGGTTATAAGCTATGTAGTCAAGATAGGTAAAAATTTTGGTTTAGTCAACTTCAAACATTAATAAAATATGCAATAATAGTGATAATGTCATCAAACCAATTGTATGCCCTCCATATGGATGTTACAAAACTACATTTGAAAGAACTGCATCCATATCTATTTTACAAAAAAAGTTATGCTCTATGAAAATAGTGTTACTATTTGAAAATGACGTTTTCAGCACCATACAAGTTTTCGTGGGAGAAAGAAAAAAGTGTTCAAATAAATTCAAAAAAAACAAAAAAACTATTTAGAATCTAGACAGAAAATCCTAAAAGACTCTAATTTACTTCATCCTCCGATTTTGAGCGGTTCAACAGTAATATGCATCTGAATCTGAAATTTTTTCTCAAAATGTAGAGTTCAGTGTCTGTTCAGGCTAAAAAGTGTAACCCACTATTGTGGGTTCACCCAACTTATTATTTTCTTGATTTAAGTGTGGAATAAAAATTTTACTATAGATAATTTGTGCAAAAGGGGAATGGCTATCTCAAATTGGTGCCTTCTCTATTTGGAATATGGAGAGAATAATTTTTAAATTGTGTTCAATTTCTTCATTACTAGAGAAGTGTGGATCTATTTATTTAAGTTGTGGTCTCTGTCTTGGGTTTTCCTAGACTCCTTTTCTTTATGTTGACTTCGGTGGACTACACCAACTTATAATCATTTCCTCCCTTTACTCTAGTCTTTTCTGATGTCTAATATGTTAGAATAATTGAGGGGGGGGGGGGTGAATCAGTTATCTAGTGTCCCAAAACAATATTTATAATTCAAAACAAACTTCTATTTTTTCTCCTCGGTAAACAATAATTACTTTCACTGTCTATGCTTTTACTGATTACTAGTCAAATACTATAACAGTTACCGATCAAATGTAACAAGTAACATGCAAAGTATGATAACAAACAAATATCACAATCAACACATAACACAAGAGATTTAACGTGGAAACCCTATAAAGGGAAAAACCACCTGGGACCGGCAACCCAAAATTATTCACGCTTCTGAAGTGAGGTTGGTTAAGACCCAACCCTGTTAAAGGTTTACAAACACACTATCAAGTGTGACCTTGTTAGAGGATTTTAGACTAGAAATTATCATCCAACCAACATTCATTATGGGGTTGACAGGATAACAATATAGATTCTATGAATGATACATCAAAAGACTTTCAGAGTCCACTCAGTTAAGAGATTTTGACTATATACAATGGTTAAATATGTAACAGTAAATGACCTTCCTTAATACAACTTCAATTGCAGATTATAGATCAATATTCAGTCCTAGCAAATCCTTCTGATCAATATTTCACTTTAGATTCAATACTATATCAACTTATTGTCCGTTGGTAATTTCTCTTTGTAGCTCAGTAATTATTTTGCATCTCGGTTCTTACTTAACCAGTATGATCAGATGAATGAAAACCTTGTTCACGCTATATTCCTATAGTTTCTACTTCTTCTGACATTTTTCATAATGACATTCTAGTCTCTTATATAGATGGGTAAATCATTTTCTTCTCCTCCATTAGATTTTTCCGCTTAACCACATTCATAGATTTTGCCACATCAAACTTTCTTGATTGACATGTCATTAACATGTTTCAATATACTCCATTATATAATCCTTTAATTTTGTTAGCCATCGATCTTCATAACAAACATTATCTGTTATCACTAAAATCAAGATACTTTATAGGTCATCAATCTTATCGGCTAAACTAATCATTTAGTTCATTCTATTCTGCTCAGCTAACAAAGAAATGCATCGGTGAACATAGCTTGGTTAATACTGTGGTCAGTATACACTATACTCCGTCGGTGTATACTAGAAATGCTTCATTTACCGACAACATTTCTTTATGTCTTTTAGCTCTATACTTCATCATAGATGAATGCAACATAATAAAGTCAATATCATCAAGTCATAGACTCATCAACAAGTTACTCAATGTGTTCCTTATCCTCATCTCTCATGTACATCTTTCCCCATGTAGATTTCTTTGTTCTTCATCTCTTTCACCTTTCTTTAGATGTCTCGGTATAGTAACTTACAAGATAAGTGTTGTCAAACTAGTTGACATTAATGACAACATAATACTGATTTAATTGTATTACATATCTAATCAGCAACTCCTCATTGATCTTTAATTAGAGATTCTTCAATCAGATTCCAAATCAGTTGTAGTCCAACAATCTCTCCCTTTGGCATTGATGGCAACTCATGTAATGGCCACAATAGCATCTTCCTATGTTAGATTGACAGGACTATTGCTTTGACACTTTGAATTTTATGATGGACTATGATTATTATTTAGTTAGCATTTTATGAGACATTTGAGCATATATATTTGGTTACTATAGTTTATTTGGAAATATTAAATGAGTTATAATTTAATGATCAATGGCTAGAAATGAACTATGAGTAAAATGTTTTACATTGATTTGTGTTATGATGTTTTATTATGATCTAACCCTAGTGACCCTATTATGGTTTAATGCTCACTGGTTGATGTGAGTGTAGGATGAGGAGGGGTAGTTGTATTTACTCCCATGGGAGATCCACATGATGTCATACTCTCCCTCCTTGTTTGCCACTATATGTTTACATTTATATATTTGTATATGCATATTAGTTGGTGATGTAGGATGTAGGTACTAGGCATCATCTCCACCTAGCTACACAAGTCTGAGCATGCCTTCAAAATCCTTGAAATATTGATGTGTGGTGTTTTAACTAGGTTATTCCTAAGGTTACCCATGAACCTAGAATCCTATTTAGGAAGTGATCCTAGTTGGGAAGTAGAATGCAGTTTATGTTATGAGTTAGAATTAATCTGTTTTATATATATATAATAAATAAGTATGTTATAATTGTTTGTATTTTATATAGATATGTGTATATGTGGGTGCACACACATATATCCATGCTTATATAACTAATAATAATTGTATGTTTTCATTAATTGTGTAATTGGTATGTTATTTATAATAAGTAAACAAAGTGAGTTAAATAAAGTATATTTAATGAATGTATTAAATAAAAAGTAAAAATAATAATAATAAAAGGAAAATGGCCTTTGTAGTAAAATTGGCTATCTAGGAGGAAGTTGAACTCGAGACCTCCTAGAAGTTAGGCTACTTGTTTTCCTATTCTGCTATGTGTTTTTCTTGAAAGATATTTGTCTATTATTCTTGTTATGTTTCCATTTAAAAGGTATTTTGATTAAATTTATTAAAAACCTTGATTAAGTCTTTACGGGAGATTATTTGGTTGTTCCTCCAACCAACTATGGAAGTTGGAGAAGTTGCTTCCCATAAAGCAACTCCTTCAACCACATAGTTGGGGGATAAATATTTGAAGATTTTTGTGTGCGGGAGGATGTTAATTTTTGAAAGATTTGTTTTCTTTTGAGTTGTCTGTAATTGATTTCTCCAAAAAAATTTGGTGAAAGTTTATGTGAGTTTGAGAGCTTTTGGATTGCTAGGAGTTGATTGTCAGAGGAAGATTTCCAGAAGGATATCTACTCAAGGAGTGAAGCTTTGCAAAGATTATCCAGTCAAGGGAAGAGTATTCTCTGCAGGACCCAAGGTAGCGTCTAAATTGGGAAGAATCTCCATTCTTCCTCCTTGTGTGTGAATGTGTTTGTTTATGATATGGTAATAAAACTATGTATGATTATATAGTTTTTGTTTATGGTCATGTGGAAGCATGAGTTTATCTTGTTGTTATACACTAAGTTTGCACCCTTGTTTCAAGCTCTATTGGTCTTGATAACCTAGTATAACATGGGAATCATCTCCAGGTTGTGGGACCTATGCTAACTGAGATGAGACCTCTAGATTCTAGGCTAGTTCCTCTTGGATAATCACCTTAATTTTCTCTTAGACATGAAAGTAAAGTTTGAGGGAAAGGGATAGAAGGAATGCTTGGAAAGGGAAATGACTGAAAGAAAACTACCTACTAGGTGATACACTGAAATTAGGGTTTGGATCTCAGTATAGGGGAATATAATCAATGAAAGGCTTAGGTCTAGTAGGTCACAACTTACTGAATAGGCTTTCATAAGTGTTTTATGGGAGGGCCTGAACATAAGACACAACCAATGACCTGCAAATAGACATTCACTTCTGCAACTCGGTGTAGGAATGAGACAAGACTATTAAGGGGCTGAAGTATACCCACAAAAACATCTAAATCAGATCAAACATAGAAACACACATAGTTACAAAAAATAAGAGGGATCGGGAACCCTAAGATGTCACTAAAAACATCATAAACTTTGATTCAATAAGAGATAATTTAGACAAGGAAGCATAGGGACATGAAAGATTGTCACAAAATACCTCTGCAATATTTGAATCATCAATCATAGATTTTCAACTGTAGAAGCCAGAGGGCAGAGAAAATGCCATAGATAACTCCTAAGAAAAGTGAGTTTCTTTTTACAATTGTCCAACTCTGAGCACTAAGGTTCCAAAAATACAATATATACATCCCTCCTTGTACGCAGGCAAGGGTCAAAAATCTAACTAGGGTTAGAGAATTTTTTATAATGATAAACCCTAGTTCTATGAAGTCTGATCATAAATAATTCCCTCCAACATCAAAGTCGATCTGATATTTCTTTGAGTGCCCCTCCTTGTACCTCATAATCAACCTGTAGACAAGCAACCCAGACTCATCTACCTCTTTGCACAAAGTCTCACCATGAATGCACTGATTTGTTACTCTCAAAAAATAAGAAATGACCAAAGATGACCACCCAGACCCCTGTCATCATCTTCCCCAACTACAATCATCCTTGAAACATAAATTTTTAGCTACCCATTTTTTTGTAACCGACTATTGGATCAAAACCTTGCAAAAACCCTACAGAGAAATATTTAAAATTTAAATATTAACGGCTAACTGGGTGGTGCCAAACTTTTCTTCTATCGACAACTAACGTTTAAACCTCAATCCTCTTTTAAAATGTGATAGTTAGATCCTTTTATTTACCCAAGAACCGTTCGTATGCAGGATTAACCCCAAGTCCACCTCGGGTTAGCTTTCCTTTCAGTCGCAAAGTCATTCAAACATTTAGTTGACCCCGGCTAAGTCTGGAGAACCTGAGAAACCACTTTAGTTGTTGATTCATGAAGTACTTTCAAATCCTGGGCCTATTCACCACTTGGCAATATTTTATTCTCCCTTGACTGCTTTGTAGGCATACACCTCAGTAAGCTCTGACAATGGACCCACTCAAACTGATATTCCAATCTAATGGCGGGTGCATGATCTCATGACCCCCAAAGATTCTCTTAGATTATACACCCACCATAGATTATATTAAGTTGTTACCCTACTGACACATCAATCCACTTGTAAGTCTCCATCAGCACATGACAACCAATCATATTTGAGCAAGTCGACGACATGTGGCACTGGCCCTACTGATTTCCTCTTTACATCGACCAATGAAAAATGAGCACATCACCTTGACCTGGCATTGGACCCACCTAATAGAGCCTCTACAAAAGCAAGATCAATGGCTATCTTAAGATCTCATACCTCTAACACCATCCTTGCGAAGACACACTGGCCATCGATCCTCTGACAATGACAGAACCTCTGACCACCAAAAGAAAATGGCCCCACTAACAAGTGCCAACTTAGCACACATGGACCAACTAGAAGCAAGCACATCAGCAAATGAGGACCCACCCCAGATAGCTTTGATAGCAGAATGAAATCGATGGCCGATGCATAATCTCATGTGTCAGAAAAAATCCATGAGAAGATATGCAAACCGTTGATCTAAAAGGGACTCAGTCAGCTGGGCCCACTCTGACATATTATCTGAATTGTCACCTTCAGCCAATGAAAAGCTTCCACATAGGATGATGTGGCATCGGACCCATTGACACACTATAGTGCTACACAAAAGGGGAGATCGACGGCTATCGCAAGATCGCAAGTGTCAGAAGAATCCTTTGGGAACTCACGATAACCATCAGATCTTCCTGACTAGGACACTCGCATAAAATGACCGTTGGACATTAAGTAATCACACAATTATAGGAAAAGAAAACTATTTTCTGAGTCACTAACCGCTGAGACTTAACTGCCAAACATTAAGCGACTAAGAGAGTCACTGCAATCGCCAGTTCACCAAAAGAAAAGGGTAACCACCGGAAGACTTAGAGAACTGGCGACCAACCAATAGAAATAAAGTGCACATGGGTATTTAAGGAATTTAAGTGGCCAATAAAGTAACTTGAAAATAGAATGAAGGCTAGGGTCACTTAGGGTTTTATGCTTGCAACGTCTAGTTTTATGAATTTTTAAAGGACTTTTCACCTAGCCAGGGACCTAGAAAAAGTTGCAGAGACCAGAGGGAAGAAGATAAAGCCATGAAATTTTGCAGAGCACCTGGAAGGATAGAAATGTAGACCTTTAGATGGGAATTGGCCAAATTTTACATGGGACATGAAAAATTAGGGTAACATTTTGGTGATTTCTGGTGGATGTCATCCTGCTAGACATGGATAACCAGTGGCCTTAAAATAATCCATCGGGCATGGGGTCACCACAGGAACACAAAACCTTTTGGCAGAGGTGCAAAACTAGCGCTAGAAGGACAAACTTGTGCACGAGCACTTCTTGGAAAGTAGGGAACTAACCTAGAAAATAGGGAAAGAAAGCAAGGGAAATATTTACAGAGATTTACAAGGAAGGACTATCCTCAAAACAGGGCTTCAAGTGGAAACCATTTACTGATATTGGTAAGGCATCTCCTTCAATGGTTGATAGTTGAAAATAATTAGACCCCTTGCACTCTATTATAACAAATGGTCTACCCCACAATGAATCAAATTGTGTATGTCTGTCAGGCTTGGATCTGAATTCATCCCACTTGAGGACTACATCCCCAACCTTGAAATTTCTGACCCTGGCTCTTTTGTCAAAATTCCTCTTTGTTTGAATCTGATGGAATTCCATATTCTTCATTGATTTGTCTCTGATCTCTTCTAATTCCATCAACTGAGTATAGCTAATCTGTAAGGGGTCCTCCTCTTCAAATAGGACATACTGAGTAGCCATGTCCAAAGCTGGCAATTCAACTAAGATAGACAACTTGGCCTCTCTGCCATACACTAGCATATAAGGAGAATTACCAATGATCCTCTTTGGGGTAATTTTGTCTAACCATAAGGTAGAATTCAGTTTGGTATGCCAATCCCTCTGATTGCCTTGCAGAGTCTTCTTGATTATCCTAATCAAATTCTTGTTTGTTGATTCTTCCAAGCCATTGCCTTGAGGGTAATAATTGGAACTGGTATTCAGATAGACTGCCCACTCTGAGACTTTGAGGCCTATGAATGCTAATGCATTATCTAAAATTATTGAATCTGAAATGCCAAATCTATGAACTATGTCATCATAAAAACTTAAGATAGCACTCTCATTGGCCTCTTTTAATACAATTGCTTCTGTCCATCTAGTGAAGTAATCAGTTGCAGTAATTATCCATTTATGGCCTGCACTAGATGGAGGATTGATCGTACTAATGAAATCTATACCCCACTTCATGAAAGGTTTCTCTATTCTGACTCGTTGTAGGGGCAAGGCTGCAAGCCTTTCTTTTCCTACAAACATGGCACACTTGATGCATTTCCTCACATACACATGGCTATCCTTAAAGATAGATGGCCAATAGTACCCATCCCTCTTGATTTTAAAAGTAGTAGTCCTAGGAGAAAAGTGACCTCCAAAAGGTCCATCATGAAACTCAAATAGGACATCAGCTATCTTTTCTGAATCTATGCATCTTAAAAGGACACCACTGTGATCCTTTCTGAAAAGAACTTCATCTATCAATGCAAAAAGAATAGATTGCAATCTATAATATCTTCTTTTTGTTGAATCCAAACCTGCAGGGGATTGTCATGTCTTCAAATAATTGATCATATTAGGCAACCAGCTTGTTGCCTTGGCTTGTTCTTCTATAGAATGCACCACCAGAGATGCATCTATTTGCTCTGATTTCTTTGAACTTTCATCCTCTTCCAAATGCTCACAAAGACCTCTTCCTTTAACTAGCTTGGTAGTTTGGATATCAATGTCATATTCCATCACCTTGGTGATCCAACCAGCTCTTTTCTCATTTAGGTCTTTGGAAAGCAAAAACTCTTTGACACTTGGATGAGTGACTTTCAAGTGTACCTTTCTATGGGTTAACAAATATCTAAACTTTTTAAGGCTCTTTACCATAGCAAGTACATGTTTCTCTACAAAAGAGTATCTCTGTTCATACTCTTCTAAACCTTTGCTAAAGAAAGCAATAGGCTGCTCCAATCCATCTGAATTTTCTTGAGTCAGCATTGTATATATAGCATCATGACCTCCATAAGTATAAAGGATAAAATACTTACTGAAATTTGGGTTTAGGAGAGTAGGGGCTTCTGTTAAGGCCTCTTTGATAGCTTGGAAATTGACTCTCCCTTCTTTGGTCCAACTAAAAGTTGAACACTTCTTTAACATGGTTGTCAAAGGCTTGAGTAAATCTGTAATGTCAGGCATGAACCTCCTAACAAAATTAATCTTTCCTATGAAAGATTGGAGACTTTTCTTGTGATGTCGTAGGGGTAGCTCTAGGATAGCTACAATTCTTTTAGGCTCCACTATAATTCCTTCTTTGGATACTACATATCCCAACAATTTTCTTTCATGAACTGCAAACAAACATTTCTTTAGATTAAGAGATATCCCAAATTCTCTACACCTTTCAAAAATCTTCCTCAAATGTTTGATATGATCTGCTACATGCTTTGAATAGATGGTTATGTCATCTAAGTAGACCAGCACAAATTTTTACATTAGGCTCTTAAAGGCCATATCCATTGCCTTTTGAAATGTAGCACCTGCATTTGACAAACCAAAGGGCATCTTTTGATAAGCCATGGTTCCCCACTTGGTTGTAAATGCAGTCTTATATTGATCCTCTTCATTCACTAAGATCTGATTGTATCCTGAATAGCCATCCAATAATGAAAATCTCTCAGATCTAGAGACACATTGTAAGATTTGTTCCATGGAGGGTAGTAGATGGTTGTCCTTTAATGAGGCCCTGTTAAGATCCATGAAGTCAACACATAACCTCAGCTCCCCATTCTTCTTCCTGATAGGAACAAGGTTGGAAACCCAACTAGTATGCTTAATGGGGTAGATGATACCACTTTCTATTATTTTGAGTACTTCTTTATGCATAAGTGGCTCAAGCTTGGGATTAACAAGCCTTTTCTTCTACCTCACTCATTTGGCATTTGGTTCTAACTCAATAGTGTGCTGAGCAAGGGTAGGATCAAAACCCTTGAGATCTTCATACTACCATGCAAAAATATCACTGAATTCTTTGAATAAATGAGTGTAAGCTTGCTTTTCCAATTTAGTGTTCACTTTTCCAAATTGTAAGCTCCTACCTGGTTCCAACTCTAAGTCAACAGTGTGTTCTTGTTGGACTACTAGGCCATCTTTGCTTCTCTTAACTTCATCATCCTTATTAAAGATAGTCTCTAAGGTGACAAGACCTCTAGGCATCTTATTAGACTTAAGTTGTATCACTTGATCACCATAGTTTTGTGATAGCCTATCTTGGTTGTATTCTGAAAAAACATCTTCTTCAAACAAGAATTGTAGAATTTGTTTGTCATTGTCAAAAACCTGCCAGTTGACATCATTATCAGGAATAGAAGGTCTGACAATCACTTTGATATGTTGTTGATCCATTTCTTTTGAAATGCTATTTGGAATATCATACTGAGATCCCATAGCAGTTAACCTATCCACATTTTGATTTAGCTTCCTAGGGATAGCAACAATATTGAAAGCACAAAAATCTTCAATTGCATCCCAAACTCTATGCTTGTATGGTTTCAAAGTGTCATTTTTTGTTGCACTTATCCCTCTTACTTGGCTGACAACTAACTCACTGCCACCATAAACTTTCAAGGCCTTAAGCCCTTTTTTTCTAGCCCACTCTAGTCCATTGACTAGACTTTCATACTCTGTAGTATTGCTAGTGTAGGATAAACTAAATCTAAAGGTAGTATAATACCTTTCTCCCTTTAGGGACACTAACATATCACCACCACCAGAACCATGCCTACTTCTAGCTCCATCAAAGAATAGCTCCCGAACCTGATTGCTCTAATTCTCTGAATCAGTATCTTCTTTGAAAAGGCATGGTTCTATGACATCATTTTCTTGTATCAAATAACTTCCCAAACCAAAATCCCAAACAAGATTTTCTTGGTCTTTTGAAGCTCTTTCATCTAGAAAAATATCAGGGATACTTTCTATCTTTGTGCTTGCTTCACTCATGGTTTGGAAGTCATTGTCATCAAATATAAGGAAGTTTCCATTGATGGTATTGGATACATATGGCTATATATGGTGTGCTACCAATGGTTCTAACTTAATGGTGACCTTGGTCCCATACCTTGTATGAAATAACATGTGAGACCAATCAGAAGATAGGTATCCTCCTATCTTGGCTGTAAACTCCCTTGAAAGACATATAGCAAATAAAGCAGGGAGATCTATGATATATATATCAAGGAGGATGGAGAAGTTAGGACTAGCATGTAGGATTAAACTAGTATCCTTAGCCACACCTATAGTATTGACTAAGGATCCATCAAGTTGGGTAACCTTCTTTTGGAAGGGCTCATATTTTAGTCCTAATTGGTCAGCTACTTTCTTAGGCATTAGAGTGCTAGTAGCTCCACTATCTACCATACAATTACGCACTAAAGATTTTCCAATGATTAAAGATACATAAAAGGGAGGTGGCTTTGAATTCCTACCTTGTGTGATATTGGCCTTGGAGTTGCTACTTGGAGCCTCCACTACTTGATCAGTGTTAACCAACACTGTCCTTATAGCTTCTTTTGCAGGTTGAGGAGTTGTTACTTCTATCATGGCCTTCTTAAAAATTTCAGGTTGTCCTAGAAGAGCCAAAGAGTCCCACATAGACATGGTTACATTCACCTTCTTCATGTTGTCTACAATATTAAATGGTGTCATAGTGTGTACTCTTTGTTGTGCTTTCACTGGGATGGGTTCCACTTCTTTAGACTATTGGTCTTCTTTGCTTGTAATGATAGGAGCCTCCTTAGGTATGATGTGAGTAACTTGTTGTAATGGCTTTGTAGATTTAGTGGCTTTGGCATTGGAATCTACTCTCTCCATGTCTTGAGCTCTTCTCTTTGCTCTTGTATAGGCAACAAAAGTAGCCTCATCATTGACTCCATTGAAGTCTGGTTGCTCTCAATTGAAAAGGGCAGTCTCATTCTCTTGTGATTCTTGTTGAGGAACTGACCCACTAGATGAAGCTTCTGATTGAGTAGGTGTAATAGGTGAAGGCTAGGAAAGATGGGCATTGGTGGCCTTATAGCAATCATGCCTGCTTGGATTAAACAATTTTCAGCCCTGATAGCTATGTCAAAAGCTTGGGGTAAAGAAGTACCACCCATAAACTGGATCATGATAGAAATTTGACCATTCAAGCTTTATAAGTAGTATAGAAAAGCATGGTCAGCTGATGGTCTCACTGAGATTGGAATTCTATTCCATGTCTTGAGGAATCTACTATTGTAGTTTGTCATTTGCTTTTGAGGGTCTCTCTTAATAGTTGTTAACTGCTCAACTAGAGAAAACTTATCTGATTTATCCTCAAAATGTTTACTTAATGCATCCCCTAATTCATCCCATGAAGTAATAGAACCAACAGTTATAGGTCTAAACCATTCAATAGCCTTACCTTTCAAAGAGGCTGCTAATAGTTTTGTGGCCACGTCCTCTTGAGTAATATTGAGTATGCTGCAGATGGTGGTCACATCCCTTATGTGTTCAAAAGCAGTAGTCTACCCTTCACCAGTGAAATCAAGTATTCTCTTAAGTACCACCAAGGGCACATCATGATTTTGAGAAAAGGCTAATGGGCTGCCTTGGTTGAATGGTGCAAAGGCAAACTGCCTAGCCATTGTAGGAGTTGGAATCTGAAGGTTGACAACTATATGAGCTATACTTGCTACTAGATTTGAATCCTCTTCTAGATCTTTGGTTAGACATCTGCCTCTTCTTCTAGAATGAAAGGGAAAAGGTCTCCTTTCTGAAGTATCAAGAAGTTTTGATTGAAATCTCCTTACAAGGGATGTTCTTTGAGTTGACTTGCCTTTGTGACTTCCTTTTGAGGGAAACCCTAAAAATTTGGTGGGTTTTGAGCTTCTGGTCTCAATATTTCTCATAAACCTTAAAGAAGGTTGGCCTAAATCTTTGAAACCATTGGAGTCACCATATATACTTGATAGAAACAACCTCTAAAAGCTTGTATCATGCAATCTATAAATTAGAGATAACATAATCTTCAAACAATGAACTTCCTTTGTAGTCCCACCGGGCATGCCAGAATTGTTATACACTAAGTTTGCACCCTTGTTTCAAGCTCTCTAGGTCTTGATAACCTATTATAATGTGGGAATCATCTCCAAGTTGTGGGACCTATGCTAACTAAGATGAGACCTCCAGATTCTAGGCTGGTTCCTCTTGGATAATCACCTTAATTTTCTCTTAGACATGAAAGTAAATTTTGAGGGAAAGGGATAGAAGGAATGCTTGGAAAGGGAAATGACTAAAAGCAAACTACCTACTAGGTGATACACCAAAATTAGGGTTTGGATCTCAATATAGGGGAATATAATCAATGAAAGGCTTAGGTCTAGTAGGTCACAAATTACTAAATAAGCTTGCATAAGTGTTTCATAGGAGGGCCTAAACATAAGACACAACCAATGACTTGCAAACAGACATTCACTTCTACAACTCGGTGTAGGAATGAAGCAAGACCATTAGGGGGCTGAAGTATACCCACAAAAACATCTAAATCAGATCAAACACAACAAGACACATAGTTATAGAAAATAAGAGGGATCAAGAACCCTAAGATGTCACTGAAAACATCATACACTTTGATTCAATAAGAGATAATTTAGACAAGGAAGCATAGGGACATGAATGATTGTCACAAAATACCTCTGGAATATCTGAATCATCAATGAAAGATTTTCAACTGTAGAAGCCAGAGGGTAGAGAAAATGCCATAGATAACTCTTAAGAAAAGTGAGTTTCTTTTTACAATTGTCCAACTCTAAGCACTAAGTCTCCAAAAATACAATATATACATCCCTCCTTGCACGTAGGCAAGGGTCAAAAATATAACTAGGGTTAGAGAATTTTTTAGAATGATAAACCCTAGTTCTATGAATTTTGATCATAAATAATTCCCTACAACATCAAATCCGGTTGGATATTTCTTTGAGTGCCCCTCCCTGTACCTCATAATCAACCTACAAACAAGCAACCCAGACTCATCTACCTCTTTGCACAAAGTCTCACCATGAATGCACTGATTTGGTACTCTTAGAAAACAAGAAATGACCAAAGATGGCCACCCAAACCCTTGTCATCATCTTCCCCAACTGCAATCATCCTTGAAACATAAATTTTTAGCTACCCATTTTGTCGCAACTGACCATTGGATCAAAACCTAGCAAAAACCCTGCAAAGAAATATTTAAAATTTAAATATTAACAGCTAACCGGGTGGCACCAGACTTTTCTTCTATCGACGACTGATGTTTAAACCTCAATCCTCTTTTAAAACATCACTATTAGATCCTTTTATTTACCTGGGAACCATTCATCTACAGGATTAACCCCAAGTCCACCTTAGGTTACCTTTCCTTTCAGTCGCAGAGTTGTTCAAACCTTTAGTTGACCCTGGTTAATTCTGGTGAACTTGAGAAACCCCTTTAGTCACTGATTCATAGAGTACTTTCTAATCTTGGGCCCATTCACCACTTGGCAATCTTTTATTCACCCTTGACTGCTCTATAGGCATACACTTGAGAAATCTCTGACAATGGACCCACTCAAACTAAGATTCCAATCTAACGACGGGTGCATGATCTCATGGCCCCCAAAGATTCTTTCAGATTATATGCCAACCGTAGATTATATTAAGCTGTGACCCTACTGACACATCAGTCCACTTGTAAGTCTTTGTTAGCACACAACAACCAATCATATTTGAGCAAGTCAGCGACATGCGGCACTGGCCCTACTGATTTCCTCTTTACATCGACCAATGAAAAATGAGCATGCCACCTTGACCTAGCATTGGACCCACCTAATAGAGCCCCTACAAAAGCAAGATCAATGGTCATCTTAAGATCTCATACCTCTGACACCACCCTTGTGAAGACAGACTAGCCCTCGATCCTTTGACAATGATGGAACCTCTCACCGCTGAAAGAAAATGGCCCCACTAACAAGTGCCGACTCAACAAATGTGGACCAACTAGAAGCAAGCACATCAAAAAATGAGGACCCACCTGAGATATCTCTAACATTAGAATGAAATCGATGGTCGGTGAATAATCTCATGTGTCAGAAAAAATCCATGAGAAGATATGCCAAATGTTGATCTAAAAGGGACTCAGTCAGTCGGGTGCACTCTGACATATTATCTGAATTGTCACCTTCAGTGAATGAAAAGATTCCACATAGGATGATGTGGCATCAGACCCACTAACACACTATAGCACTTCACAAAAGGGGAGATCGACGGCTATCGCAAGATTGCAAGTGTCAGAAGAATCCTTTGCGAACTCATGATAACCATCAGATCCTCCTAACTAGGACCCTCGCATAAAATGACCGTTGGACATTAAGCGATCATGTGACTATAGGAAAAGAAAACCATTCACTGAGTCACTGACCACTAAGACTTAATTGCCAAACATTAAGTGACTAAGGGAGTCACTGCAGTTGCCAGTTCACCGAAAGAAAAGGGTAACCATCGGAAGACTTAGAGAACTGGTGACTAGCCAATAGAATTAAAGTTCACATGGGTATTTAAGGACTTTAAGTGGCCAATAAAGTAACTTGAAAATATAATGAAGGCTAGGGTCACTTAGGGTTTTATGCCTGCAACGGCTAATTTTATGAATTTTTAAAGGACTTTTCACCTAGCCAAGGACCTAGAAAAAATTGCAGAGACCAGAGGGAAGAAGATAAAGCCATGAAATTTTGCAGAGCACCTGGAAGGATAGAAATGCAAACCTTGAGATGGGAATTGGCCAAATTTTACATGAGACATGAAAAATTAGGGTAACACTTATATTGAATTAAATAGGGAAGTCTAGTAAGAAATAGGAAGGGTCATGAAGGTGTAGGATTGAAATGCACTCATTTTCTTACTATTTTCCTCTTCCAGACTTCTCTGCGAAATTGATGCTTTTATTTGGATTGATTTAGTCTATAGGATCCTTAGTGTTCTCTTTTTTTATCTTCCTTCTTTCTAGAATATCCATGAGTGCTTCCAAAATTTAGAACTATTATTTCAACTTTACTGGTCCATGTCAGTTTGTGCACCACTCTTCTTGTTTAGATCCATAACAAATTTGTTAGATAGATAGGATGGATTGATGAGCCATTTCTAAAGGGAAACTAGGAGATCTCAAATGGGTCATGTTTAGATTAGGCAACCATAGACCCCATCATGCCCAGTTTTACCCGCAAGATGTGGTTGACACTCGTATTTTGAAGTTTCTGTCGATTTAGTATTTTCTGAGTAGGTTGGTTTAGTATTATTGGAGCAAGTCAGCTTAGTGTTAGCCGAGAAGGTTGGTGTAGTATTAGCCGAGCAGGTCGGTCTAGTATTAGCCGAGTAGGGTTGATGTAGTATTGACCGAGCAAGAGAGGAATATTAGTTTTAACCAACCAAAGGTAGTGTCAACCAACCAGTCTCTATCAATTGACCAGTCTGTGTCAACTAACCAAACCAGTGTCAACCGAGCCAAGTAGTGTCAACCGACCAAGATTGTATCAACCAAGCTAGACAGGTAAAAAAAGATTTATATTTATTATACTTGTATAAAGGGTTTAGGTACCTTCTAAGATGATTAGGATAGGTTTCAGATTCACGGGAGTTAAGATACAATTTCTAATTTTGATATTTCTTGAAAATTCAGACTTAGCCAAAATTCAGGCATGTGAGATTTTCCTAGATTTTTTATATAAGCTATGGAATGTTGTGTAAATGCATATGGGAAGTTTTATGTCATATCTTATGAATTTTTATACTTGGTTTTGATTATAAGATTTTGTTCATACTTGGTTTTTGGTAGAATCCATAATGAGAGGTCAGGACTTGTTCGGGTTGCCTGAGCGCACGGGAGGGCTCCCTAGACCTATGAGATGGATCTTTTGAAATTATTTGATGTTTTCATGGCTTGTGTGTGTGTGGGTAGGGGAATAGGTACCCTAGGTGAGTGGCTCATCATAGGTTTTGGAACTATAAAGTGGTTACTAGATGATCCTATGGGTGGGTAATTAAAAAGTGATAACCTATTAATGAATCTGGGAAAAAGGTGGAAAATAAAAGATAATGAAAGAAAACATGTTAATGTTCACATAGTCTTATTGGAGTACCAAGACTGTGGGTAACTATGAGGGTGGATCCCTATTCATAAAGGGGGGACCGGGGTTACATGGTTGCTAGGGTGGATCCCATTAGACAGGTTGTGTGATGACACTCACTTAGGTGGTATCCTAGAACCTTGACCTCTATGTTATAGTATGATGATATTTTATGTTCTTTTTGAGTCTTGGATTTCTTTATATTTTGAGCCTTAGATTGCTTAGGGCCTTGTGATTATCTTGGTTATATCTCCTAGCATGGGGGATGGAACTTCACTAGTTTCACATGGTTGGGTGGAAAAAATCTTTTGAGGTCCTGTTCGTGGTTTGTGATTTGCATGCGTTCAAATTTATGTATTGATGCAGATATTTGTATTTTTTATTTTTGAAAGGATAGATGAAAAGATATGTTATAGTGCCTTTGGACCTTTCATGTACCTATTATTATGAGATCTATTATCAGAAAGATGTAATTGAAAAGAAAAGAAATGTAATTGGGAGGGATAGTTCTAGGCTTTGTTTCAAGGGTTGTTATTTGAAAGATTAAAGTTGTAAATGTATAATGTAAAGTTGAATGATCCTTTCTATCTCTCCTATGTTGCAATGAAAGATAAGGTTTATTATGCTAAGGTTAAGTGTAATTTGTAAGGAATAGTTATTCAATGTGTAGGAAGGAGAAATGAAATTAGTATATAAAGCAAGAAATATAATTGTAAAAGAAATGTTGTTTTCTTATCCTATCTCTTAAGTTCTTAAATGTGAAAGTAAAGAAAGGAAATGAAATTCAATTTGGATAAGTAATGTAAAGATGTAAGTGAATGAATTCATTAAGGGAACCTTAAGGAATGTAAATGTGAAATAGTAATGATGTAATGTTAGGAAAAAAATAAAATTGTTAGTTGCAATTTTTGGTCATAAGATCCGATTCCTTATGGGTTCCCTGGTGGGGACATTACATTTGGTATCAGAGCCCTAGTCTCTACACTGAGAGCTCAGGGTCTAGTTACATTTGAAACTAAAAAATTTTCAACACATTGAATGCTACTTTTAAACATGCTCTTAAAACTAATCTTGCACCACTCTCCCAGGATGCCTTCCGTTACCGGCGAAAGAGCTAGGGACAAGACTTAGCAATCTTCCTCTAGATCTCACCTAGAGAGTTCCCATGTAGAACATGAGGGAGAACAAAATCAAGATAATCATGGGAATGAGATTCAGAGTAATGACTTAGAAGGAGCCCAACTTAGACAACTTATGCAACAGCTTCTGCTTAGATTCGATAACCTTGAGAATAGAGTCAATTTCAAAGAAGGAAACCAAGCTGAACATCAGGATAGGGAAAGATAGAGAAGCCCTAGGAGAAGGCAAGTTAGGCAAGAATCTGAAGATAGGGATACCACTCACATGAGGGACTTGCTCAAAGTCAAGGTACCCCTCTTCTATGGCAACAAAGGTGGATCTATAGTAGAAACCTGGTTGTTTGACCTTGAGAGGTGTTTTTCTATGCACCCTTTTTGTAGCAATGCCAAGGCCAGATGTGCCATTATGAATCTGAGGAAGTTTGCATCTACATGGTGGCATATGGAAGAGGACAAGCTTCAAGTCACCATCAACACTATTTCATGGGAATTGTTCCTAGAAATCTTTAAGGATCAGTTCATGTCTGATCAGTGGAGGCAAGGAAGGGTAGAAGAAATCCACCACCTCAAGCAAGCCAACATGTCGGTCGAAGAGTATGAAAGAAATTTCTATGAACTTAAGCCTTTCTCAAGCTTTAGAGATGATGGACCCATACTTGTCCAACATTTCATCAGATGTTTGAATGACTAATTATCAGGGTAGGTAGCAGTCTTAGAACCCTAGAATCTTCGAGATGCCATCACTAAGGCATAACTTGTTGAAAAGAAGGACAAAGGAAGAGGCAATTATGCTAGTGGCCAAACATTCAATGCTGGATCAGGTCCTAAGGGGAACTTTGATCAAGGAAATTCCAACTCTAAGAACCAACAATCATCTTTCAAAGGTGGACAAAACTTCCCTAAGAAAAAGTTTCAGAATAATAACAAAAACAATGGTAAGTTTCAAAAACCCCTTAATCGGGGGAATTATCAGACTCAACAAAGGTTTCCTCCTCCACAATCCTAGAATTTTCAAAATTTCAATAGAGGAGGTAATCAACAATCCAACACACCTCCTACAAAGAACTTGGGATGAAATACTAGGTGTTATTCTTGTGGACAACAAGGACATATTGTGGCTCATTGCCCTCAATGCATGAATCTCACCAGTCAGAATCAAGTAGTTTCAGAACCAACAGTAGGAGATGTCAATCAGTCTCATAGGGTGTTTGCCACAGTGGAACATAGACAAGATGATCACCAAAACACTATGATAGAAACTTTAGGTTTGTTAAAGGGTAAAACTATTTCCATTCTCTTTGACTCGGGAGAAACTGACTCCATATCTTCTTCTTTGATAAAAAAAAGTGTAGGCTAGAGGTAGTAGGGAAAGGAGTTAAGTGGTAGGTAGAGCTAGCCTCAGGGGCTAAAATGACCATAGATTTGTGTGTTCAAGGTTGCAACTTGGTAAAAGGGCCTTTTTCTACAAATGTTGATCTTCAAGTTATTCCTCTTGGATCATACGAAGTTGTCCTAGGAATGGATTGGTTAATAGCACATGAAGCTAAGATAGATTGCAAAAAGAAGCTCATTCATTGCTTGGATGATTTAGGTAAGCCCAACATAATTTTGGGGATTCAAAAACCTATTTCACTCTAGATAATATTGGCTATGCAACTTAAGAAATGCATGAGGAAAGGATGCCAACTTTTTGTAGTCTCAATTAATGATTTGATGGAAAAGTAAGATAGAGAAATTTTATTCAAGCACCCTTTGCTTCAAGAGTTTGCAGATGTATATCCAACTGAGATTCTGGGAATGCCTCCCAAAAGGGATATTGACTTCCACATAGAACTGGTGCCAGGAGCTAAGCCTATCTCTAAAGCTCCCTACTGCATGACTAGTCAAGACTTGAGTGAATTAAAGGTTCAATTAGAAGAACTCTTAGAAAAAAGCTTTATCAGACCAAATGTGTCACCTTGGGGAGCTCTAGTAATCTTTGTTAAAAAGAAGGATGGTTCACTATGGTTGTGCATTAACTATCATCAACTCAAAAATGTAACCATTAAGAATCGGTACCCTTTACCAAGAATTGATGACCTATTTGATCAGATGAAAGGAGCCAAGGTATTTTCCAAGATTTATTTGAAGTTAGGTTATCATCATTTAAGGATTTAGGAAGCTGACATTCATCATACAAATTTTTGTACTCGGTATGGAAACTATGAATTTACCATAGTACCTTTTGGTCTCACCAATGCACCATCAGTATTCATGAGTCTTATGAATGGGGTATTCAGAACCTTCTTGGATAAATTTTTCATAGTTTTCCTAGATGATATTTTGGTGTATTCCAAGATAGTGGAAGAACATGAGCAACATCTTCGACAAGTGTTAGAATGCCTTTGTGAGAATAAACTATTTGCAAATTTGGAGAAGTGTGATTTCTTTCAAACTGAAGTTAAGTATCTTCGTCATGTTATCTCAAGAGAAGGTATAGCAGTTGATACTGCCAAGATACAAGCTATAGTTAAATGGACAACCCCCACCAATGTCTTAGAGGTTTGTAGTTTCATGGGTTTAGTCGGATACTATAGATACTTCATCCAAGGATTCTCCAAAATAGCTCATCCCATCACTTCCTTGCAAAGGAAAGGGGACAAGTTCATTTGGACTAAGAAATGTTCAGAATCTTTTTAGATCCTAAAGGATAAGTTGACTAGTGCCCCAATTTTGGTGGTACCCAACCTTGCTGAAATTTTTTTAGTTTGTACTGATGCCTCCTTGGAAGGCATAGGGGTTGTATTGATGCAAGAGGGAAGAGTTATTGCTTATGAGTCTAGAAAGCTTAAGGACCATGAACTTAACTATCCCACCCATGATTTGGAGTTAGCAGCTGTAGTTCATGCCTTGAATAATTGGAGACACTTCTTATTGGGACATCAGTTTGAGTTACACACTGATCATCGAAGCCTTCAATACTTATTTACTCAGCCTAATCTCAATGCAAGGCAACGTCGATGAATGGAGTTTCTGTGTGAATATGACTACCTATGTAGTCATCCTATATAGCTACCTCAATAGCCAGAGTCTTCATGAAGGATATAGTCAGATTACATGGTGTACCTAGGAAGATTATCTGTGATAGAGATCTAGTATTCACTTCAAAGTTTTGGACCTCTTTGTAGCAGGCCTTAGGGACTCAGCTAAATTTTAGTTCTGCATACCACCTAGAGACTGATGGTTAGATAGAGTGAGTTAATTAGGTTCTTGAGGACATGATTAGGATGTATGTGATGGACAAACAAACCCATTGGGAAGATTACTTGTACCTAGTGGAGTTTGCCTACAATAATGGCTATCACAATTTTTTGGGGATGTCACCATTTCAAGCTCTTTATGGTCATCCTTGTCATACCCCTCTTAGTTGGGATCACTTAGAGGATAGAGTATTACTTGGCCCTGAGATGTTACAAGATATCTAGAGCGATGGGTTCAAAGGATCAGAGAACATCTTTTGACAGCTCAAGATAGGCAGAAAAAGTATGCTGATGGTCATAGGATTGATAGACAACTCTCTATTGGAGATAAGGTGTTTTTGAGAGTCCATCCACATAAGAGCCCTATCCATTATGGAAAAGGTTCTAAGTTGGCACCAAGGTTTGTAGGTCCATTTGAGATCCTTGAGAGGATAGGACTGGTTTCTTATCGACTCTCCCTACCTCCCAGCCTTGCACGTGTGCATGATGTGTTTCACATATCCTTACTTAGATAGTATATTCCTAATTTGACTCATGTTTTGGATTGGAACACTTTATAGGTAGAGGATGGGCAACTGGCTTTGGATCTAGTATGTATACTCCAGCAGTGGACTTTGACCCTCAGGGGTCACAACATAGAGTAGGTAAGGGTCCAATGGGACCCCAGTGATGATACCTCTACTACTTGGGAGGATGCTAGCAGACTCAAATCTGCATTTCCATACTTATTTGTAGGCTTCTAAGAGTAAGCCTAATCCTAGGGGGAGAGGATGTAATGCCCACCCTAGCATCTTCCTATGTTAGACTGATAGGAATATTACTTACACTTTGGATTTTATGATGGACTATGATTATTATTTAGTTAGCATTTTATGAGACATTCGAGCATATATATTTGGTTACTACAGTTTATTTGGAAATATTAAATGAGTTATAATTTAATGATGAATGGCTAGAAATGAACTATGAGTAAAATGTTTTACATTGATTTGTGTTATGATCTTTTATTATGATCTAACCCTACTGACTCTATTATGGTTTAATGTTCACTGGTTGATGTGAGTGTAGGATGAGGAGGGGCAATCGTAGTTACTCCCACAAGAGATCCACATGATGTCGCACTCTCCCTCCTTGTTTGCCACTATCTGTTTACATTTATATATTTGTATATGCATATCAGTTGGTGATGTAGGATGGAGGTACCAGGCATCATCTCCGCCTGGCTACATAGATCTGAGCGTGCCTTCAAAATCCTTGAACTATTGGTGTATGGAGATTTAACCAGGTTACTCCTGAGGTTACCCATGGACCTAGAATTTTGTTTAGCAAGTCATCCTAGTTGGGAAGTAGAATGCAGTTTTTGTTATGGACTTGAATGGATGTTGGTTTAACTTTATGTTATGAGTTAGAATATATATATATATATATATATATATTATGTTATGATTATTTGTATTTTATATATCCATGCTTATATAAATAATAATAATTGTATGTTTTCATTAATTGTGTAATTGGTATGTTATTTATAATAAGTAAATAAAGTGAGTTAAATAAAGTATATTTAATGAATGTATTAAATAAAAAGTAAAAATAATAATAATATTAGGAAAATGACCTTGGTAGTAAAATTTTCTATCTAGGAGGGAGTTGAACTCGAGACCTCCTAGAAGTTAGGCTACTTGTTTTCCTATCATGCTATGTGTTTTTCTTGAAAGATATTTGTCTATTATTCTTGTTATGTATTCATTTAAAAGGTATTTTAGTTAAATTTATTAAAAACCTTGATTAAGTCTTTATGAGAGATTATTTGGTTGTTCCTCCAACCAACTATGGAAGTTGGAGAAGTTGCTTCCCGTAAAGTAAATCCTCCAACCACATAGTTGGGGGATAAATATTTGAAGATTTTTGTGTGCAGGAGGATGTTAATTTTTGGAAGATTTGTTTTCTTTTGAGTTGTCTGTAATTGATTTCTCTGGAAATTTTTGGTGAAAGTTTATGTGAGTTTGAGAGTTTTTGGATTGCTGGGAGTTGATTGCCAGAGGAAGATTTCTAGAAGGATATCTACTCAAGGAGTGAAGCTTTGTAGAGATTATCTAGTCAAGGGAAGATGATTCTCTGCAGGACCCAAGGTAGTGTCTAAACTGGGAAGAATCTCCATTCTACCTCTTTGTGTGTGAATGTGTTTTTCTATGATATGATAATAAAACTATGTATGATTATATAGTTTTTGTTTATAGTCATGTGGAAGGATAATTTTATCTTATATTGAATTAAATAGGGAACTCTAGTAAGAAATAGGAAGGGTCATGAAGGTGTAGGATTGAAATGCAGTCATTTTCTTACTATTTTCCTCTTGCAGACTTCTCTATAAAATTGATGCTTTTATTTGGATTGATTTAGTTTGTAGGATCCTTAGTGTTCTCTTTTTTTTATCTTCCTTCTTTCCAGAATATCGATGAGTACTTCCAAAATTTAGAACTATTATTTCAACTTTACTGGTCCATGTCGGTTTGTGCACCACTTTTCTTATTTAGATCCATAAAAGATTTGTTAGATAGATAGGATGGATTGATGAGCTATTTTTGAAGGGAAACTAGGAGATGTCAAATGGGTCATGTTCAAATTAGGCAACCATAGACTCCATAATGCCTAGTTTTACCCACAAGACGTATTTGACAGTCATATTTTGAAGTTTCTGTCAGTTTAGTATTAGCCAAGCAGGTCGGTTTAGTATTATCTAAGCAAGTCGGCTTAGTATTAGCCGAGCAGGTCGACAAAGTTTTAGCTGAGTAGGGTTGGTCTAGTATTAGCCGAGCAAGGTTGGTGTAATATTGATCAAGAAAGATAGGAATATTAGTGTTAACCGACCAAAGGTAGTGTCAACTGACCAAACCAATGTCAACCGAGCCAAGCACTATCAACCGACCAAAATTGTATCAACCGAGCTAGATAGGTAAAATAGGATTTATATTTCTTATACTTTAAGGTATACTTGTATAAAGGGTTTAGGTACCTTCTGAGATGATTTGGATAGGTTTTATATTCATGAGAGTTAAGATACAATTTCTAATTTTGAGATTTCTTGAAAATTGAGACTTAGCCAAAATTCAGGCACGTGAGATTTTCCTAGATTTTTTATATAAGCTATGGAATGTTGTGTAAATGCATACGGGAAGTTTTATGTTGTATCTTATGCATTTTTACACTTGGTTTTGATTATAAGATTTTGTTCATACTTGGTTTTTGGTAGAATCCAAAATGAGAGGTCAAGACTTGTTCGGGTGGTCTGAGTGCACCGGAGGGCTCCCTAGACCTATGAGATGGATCTTTTGAAAGTATTTGATGTTTTTATGGCTTGTGTGTGTGTGGGTAGGGAACTAGGTACCCTAGGTGAGTGGCTTATCATAGGTGTTGGAACCCTAAAGTGGTTACCAGATGATCCTATGGGTGGGTAATTAAAAAGTGATAACCTATTAATGAATTTGGGAAAAAGGGGGAAAATAAAAGGTAATGAAAGAAAACATGTTAATGGCCACATAGTCTTGTTGGAGTACTAGGACCATGGGTAATTGCTAGGGTGGATCCCTATTCATAAAGGGGTGACCGGGGTTACATGGTTGCCAGAGTGGATCCCAATACACAAGTTGTGTGATGACACTGACTTAGGTGGTATCCTAGAACTTTGACCTCTATGTTATAGTATGATGATATTTTATGTTCTTTTTGAGTCTTGGATTTCTTTATCTTTTGAGCCTTAGATTGCTTAGGGCCTTGTGAGTATCTCAGTTCTATCTCCTAGCATGGGGGTTGGAACTTCACCAGTTTCACATGGTTGGGTGACAAAAATCTTTTGAGGTCTTGTTCGTGGTTCGTGATTTGGATGCATTCAAATTTATGTATTGATGCAGATATTTGTATTTTGTATGTTTGAAAGGATAGATGAAAAGATATGTTGTAATGCCTTTGGGCCTTTCATGTACCTATTATAATGAGATCTATTATTATAAAGATTTAATTGAAAAGAAAAGAAATGTAATTGGGAGGGATAGTTCTAGGCTTTGTTTCAAGGGTTGTTATTTGAAAAATTAAAGTTGTAAATGTATAATGTAATGTTGAATGATCCTTTCTATCTCTCCTATGTTGCAATTAAAGATAGTGTTTATTATGCTAAGGTTAAGATGTAATTTGTAAGGAATAGTTATTCAATGTGTAGGAAGGAGAAATGAAATTAGTATATAGAGAAAGAAATATAATTGTAAAAGAAATGTTATTTTCTTATCCTATCTCTTAAGTTCTTAAATGTGAAAGTAAAGAAAGGAAATGAAATTCAATTTGGATAACTAATGTAAAGATGTAAGTGAATGAATTCATTAAGGGAACCTTAATGAATGTAAATGTGAAATAGTAATGATGTAATGTTAGGAAGAAAAAAAATTTGTTAGTTGCAATTTTTGGTCATAAGACCTGATTCCTTATGGGTTCCCTGGCAGGGACATTACAACTCAAGTAATATGAAATGTACCATACACATACCAAACATATACTCTACATCTTTGTGAACAAAATGTTGTAAGTCGAATAGTCTTAATATGTTTAATCACTACATTACTAAACAACATTAGATAATACAACTTTACCATTTTGTAGTTGTGATCTTTTTAGTTCTCCTGTTCCTACTTCTTGGTGAAGGGTGCTCCCCTTAATACCACAAACACATAACAGAAATAGAGAAACAACAACGATATGCAAGAACAAAAAATTGGCTTCTTATTGTCTCCACAAATGTGGAATTACAAACTTTTAGAATTACAATATGCAAAGCCACATGGGCATTCCCTTACAATATTCTATAGGACAAAGCCTCAAACTATTACCTAGATCTACTACCCAGAACTATTCTGAACTACCTAAGACAATAATACAGCCTTCCTTATATAGGCAATTTTCCACCGCCTAGGAAGGTTCCAGAATTTTAGCCAATAAGGCCGACCAAACTTAGAATTATTTTATTTTACATTTTATTACATCATAGTCGGCTCAAGATAACCTTTGAAACCCGAATAAAAATTTTGAAAAAAATTATTTTTCGCCATTTCAGGTGGCCCAACTTCCGAAGACCATAAGTCATCACCAGTTGACACGATCGGCTATTATAACCCCATTTCAGAAATGCCACGAAGCGCTCTACAGGCTTGACCTGTGCAAGCGCCTGTCACCCAAATTTTTGACCTCATTCAGGGTCTCTAAAGCCTTCAAAACTGAGTTCAAAGTTTCTACACCCTGCTGCCAATACTAAAAATCTTCAATATCTTCCAATATACACTTGATCTGGCAATGACACTTTACTGTCAGACTTATATGACCAAAATGAACCTCCAAGAAAGAAATCAGATCATTCTGAGCACATATGAAAATTACCAAAAATAGTAACTTTCCATAAATAGCAGCTCTGCATAAAATAGCCCTTATTGAATATAAAAATAGAAATATTTTTTTGGGTGATGCAAGATTGCTCTTACACCTAGGATGCTTCTGCATCAGACACCCAGGGTAATTTGAGAAGTAACCCTATCACGACTCAAGTGTGCAGAGGAAAACCAAGACGGCTAAACTCCTCCTTTGTCAGCCATGATGAATCTTCAATAGGTCATCCTTTCCACTTGACCAGATATTCTTCATATGTCCTGTTCCTTGTGCTTCTGCCAACACGACTATCCAGTATATCTTCGATCTCCTTAGTGTCTGAACTAGTTGCTGGAATACTCCACTGTGCTACTATGATCTCATCTTCAACACCTCCTTCATGATACTCTGTCAGATTTGAAATGTTAAACACTGGTGAAATATTTAGCTCAGTAGGCAATTCTACCTCATATGCATTTCCTGAATCATGTTTCTTCAGTATCCTACATGGTCCAAACTTCTTCATTTTTAGCTTGTTATATGTACCAACTGGAAACTGCTCCTTCCGCAAATGAACCATGACTTCATCACCAACCTAAAATTCCTTATACCTCCTTTTCTCATCTACCTTAGCCTTATACTATGCATTCATCTTGGTAATATGTTTCCTCACCTCCCCATGGATGTTCTTCAAGTGTTTTGCAAAATCCTCAGCTTCAGCACTACTTATTTCTCCTTTATCTATCTTCCTCAATTCAGATGCATTTCTTGGACTACTTCCATATACAATCTAGAATGGTGATTTACCAGTTTTCCTATTGACAAAATTATTGTATGCAAATTCTGCCTGTGGTAAAATCAAATCCCATCCTATTGTCTTATCTCCAACCAAACATCTCATCAAATTTCCCAAACTCCTATTCACCACCTCTATCTGTCCATCAGTCTGTGGATGATGTGATGAACTGAACTTCAAATCTATCTTCAAATTCTTCCACAATGTACGCCAGAAATATCCAACAAACTTAGTGTCCCGATCTGAAACTATGGTCTTTGGCAAACCATGAAGTCTCGCTACTTCTCTGAAAAACAATTCTACTACATGAACAACATCATTAGTCTTCTTGTAGGGAATGAAATGTGTCATCTTTGAAAATCTGCCAACCACCACAAAAATTGAATCATGTCCCCACTGAGTCCTCGTTAAACCAAGAACAAAGTCCATGCTGATATCCTCCCAAGGCTTCTTTGGTACAGGTAATGGCTGATACAACCCTATATTCTTCTTCACTCCTTTTTCCATCTGACATACTCTGCAACTCTGTACAAACTTCTTCACATCTTGCTGCAACTGTGGCCAATAATAATTCTCACTAACCAAACCAAGGGTTTTATCAAAACCAAAATGTCCAGCCAATCCTCCGCTATGCTTCTCCTTGATGAGATTCTCACTCATAGAACTTCATGGAATGCACAACTAACTCCCTCTGAATAGCATATCATCCTAGATGATGAAATCCAACCATTTCATCCTGTCTAGAGTAACAGGTTCTATACAAGCTTTCCAAGCTTCACCAAAATCACGATCTTCTGGATACAAATTCTTGAGTTCCTTGAACCCAACCACTTCAATCTGCATTTCTGTTAGCAATAGTTGCCTTTTGCTAAGAGCATCTACAACCCTATTAGACTTTCCACTCCTGTGTTTCAAAACAAATGTATAAGTCTGCAAAAACTCAACCCATTTCAAATGCCTTTGATTCAATTTTCCTTGACTATTCAAATATTGCAAAGCTTGATGATCAGTATACAAAACAAACTCCTTAGGAAGTAGATAATATCTCCACTTCTTTAATGCCTAAACTATAGCATAAAATTCCTGATCATAAATAGAATATTTCCTCTTGGCATCATTTAACTTCTCACTAAAATAAGCAACAGGTTTACCTTCTTGGCTCATAACAGCTCCTATTGCAGTACCACTAGCATCATAATCTACTTGAAACACCTGATTAAAATCTGGAAGTGCTAAAATAGGTTGTTCTGTAACTTTTTGTTTTAACAATTGAAAACTCTTTTCTGCCCCATTAGTCCACTTAAACTCTTTTCTATCCCCTCTCATTGTTTCAGTCAAGGGTCCACAAATACTGCTAAAATTTCTGATAAACTTTCTGTAAAAGCTAGATAGACCATGAAAAGATCTTACCTTAGTAGCACTCCTTGGAGTAGGCCATTCAAGGATAGCCTGTACCTTCTCTGGGTCCATTTTTAGACCTTCTCCTGAAAGTACAAACCCCAAATACACCAACTCTTTCTTCACAAAACTGCACTTCCTCAAATTAATCAATAATTTCTCTTCTCTCAACTTCTCAAATACCATACAAATATGCATCATATGCTCATCCAATGTCTTACTAAAGATCAAAATATCATCTAGGTAAACAATAACAAACTTACCCAAAAATTCTTTTAGAACCTCGTTCATGAGCCGCATGAAAGTGCTCGGTGCATTGGTTAGCCCAAAAGGCATGACTAACCACTCATATAGTCCTTCCTTTGTCTTGAAGGTAGTCTTCCATTCATCTCCTTCTCTGATTCAAATCTGATGATATCCACTCTTCAGATCTATCTTTGAGAAATACACAGCTCCACTCAAACAGTCCATAATATCATCCATTCGTGGCAATGGAAACCTATACTTGATTGTGATCTTGTTTATTTCCCTAGAATCTGTACACATCCTCCATTCTCCATTCTTCTTTGGTGCTAATACCACTGGTACAGCATAGGGACTCAAACTCTCATGGATCAATCCTTTCTGTAACAATTCATGTACTTGTCTGTTCAACTCTTCACTTTCTACAGGTGTCATTCTATGTGCTTCCTTATTCGACAAACTCGCTCCTAGGATCAAGTCCATCTGATGACTGATCTTCCTGACTTGTGGTAATCCATCGGGCACATTATCGGATACAATATCCTAAAACTCATTCAACAAATTTGTAACTTCTACACAAACATCTTCTACTTCCTCTTTACCAGCTTTTGGAATTAAAGCAAAACATACATGCTCATGCCTCATACCATCTAAGAAATTTCTTCCATCAACAAAATTTATCCTTGCATTACCACATACCTTTTCTTCAGTCTCCTTCAATGGTTTTAGCTTATGTCACACTCCATCCTTTGTCAGGGAATAGGTATTCACATGACCATCATGTATAGCACATCTGTCAAACTGCCATGGTCTACCCAACAACATATGACATGCATCCATAGATATGATATCACACAATACCTCATCTTGGTATCTGCCAATCTTGAACTTCACCAGGTATTGTTCATTGACCATGACCTTGTGGTCATCCTGTACCCAGGCAATCCGATATGGATGTGGGTGTTTCTATCTCTTAAGCTTCAACTTTATCACCATCTCTTCTGACACCAAATTGTCAGTGCTTCCACTATCAATAATCACATCACAACATTTACCTTCACACTTGCACCTGGTGCGAAATAGGCTCCTCCTTTGCTCAGGTTCATTCTCACCACTCAACAGGACTCTTCTGTTAATCAACGTTTCTCCTCTTTCAACATCTTTAGAATTTGATGATCTGGCATCTTCATCTACATGTGCAACTTTGGCCTGGCCTTCATTTCTCCTGTCTATTCTACCTTGGTTCTGAGGACATTCAAATGCCCTATGACCTTCTTCTCCATAGTGAAAACATGTTCCACGAAAGCCACCTCTTCCAGATCCTTGTCCTCTTCCTCTTCCTCTTCGATCTCTATTATTTTGATCCTAGAAGTGATTGGAATTATTTCCTCACTGATTCTAACTGCTACTAGCCTCATCCTTCTTTTTCAGATCTTCATTTCGGCCACCATATGACTGTCCACCAGATCGTCCACCGTGACCTCTTCCATTTTGTCTTCTCTCAAACTTCTTGTTCAGCTTTTCCTCTACTTTTAGGGCAAACTGGTATGCCTCTTCAATACTGTTCATTTGAACCAGATTCAGCTCCTCCTGAATGCTTGGCCTTAACCCATTAAGGTATCAGGCAACTTTCTCCTTATCAGCTTTTGCATGGCCTGTTCTGATGAGAAGTCGATAGAACTCCTTTGTATACTCCTGAACAGATCTTCCTGCTTGCTTCAAACTCTACATTTTCTTCAGTAGGTCAAGCTCATAATCAATAGGAATGAACTGTCACTTCAATTTATCCACCATCCAATCCCATCTCATGATTTTCTCCTTTCCCCTTCTATTTCACTCCAACTGAATCTCTTGCCACCATATCTTCGCATGACCTTTCAGTCTGGCATTCACAAATTTGACCCTATCAGGATCCTCAACATCTTCATACTCAAAATATTCCTTACATGCATTGATCCAGTCAATCAATTCTTCTGGGTTAAGATTTCCAAAAAATGTAGGAACCTCAATCTTAGGTCTTTTCCCAATCTTAGAAATGGCCCGAAAAAGTCTTTCTTCCTCCTGGTTCACAATTTTGACTTCTCCTTCTTGATATTCTTCTTCAGCTTCATCCTCGCTTTCATTTCTGACATTAAGATTCATTCCTCTACAAATCTCTTCTTGCAATGCTTGCACTTGTCTCTGCAGTACCCTAACCTCAGGTGTTACAACAACAGCTCTTTTGCCACGTTCCCTTCGTGGAGGCATTTTTGCGATGCGCGCTGAAACCCTAACCACGGTCCTGGTGCAAACTACCTCACAGTCGGTGATCTATTTACACACTTAGGAACTCCTGCTCTAATACCACTTGGTGAAGGGTGCTCCCCTTAATACCACAAACACATAACAGAAATAGAGAAACAACAACAATGTGCAAGAACAAAAAATTGGCTTCTTATTGTCTCCACAAATGTGGAATTACAAACTTTCAGAATTACAATATGCAAAGCCACATGGGCATTCCCTTACAATATTTTGTAGGACAAAGCCTCGAACTATTACCCAGATCTACTACCCAGAACTATTTTGAACTGCTTAAGACAATAATACAGCCTTCCTTATATAGGCAATTTTCCATCGCCTGGGAAGGTTCCAAAATTTTAGCCAATAAGGCCGACCAAACTTAGAATTATTTTATTTTACATTTTATTACTTCATAGTCGGCTCGAGATAACCTTTGAAACCCGAATAGAAATTTTGAAGAAAATTATTTTTCACCATTTCAGGTGGCCCAACTTTCGAAGACCATAAGTCATCACCAGTTGACCCGATCGGCTATTATACCCCATTTCAAAAATGCCACGAAGCGCTCTACAGGCTTGACCTACACAAGCACCTGTCACCCAAATTTTTGACCTCATCCGGGGTCTCTAAAGCCTTCAAAACTAAGTTCAAAGTTTCTGTACCCTGCTGCCAATACTGAAAATCTTCAATATCTTCCAATATACACTTGATCTGGCAATGAAACTTTACTGGAAGACTTATATGACCAAAATGAACCTCCAAGAAAGAAATCAGATCATTCTGAGCACATACAAAAATTACCAAAAATAGTAACTTCCCATAAATAGCAGCTTTGCACAAAATAGCGCTTATTGAATATAAAAACAGAAATATTTTTTTGGGTGATGCAAGATTGCTCTTACACCCAGGATGCTCCTGCATCACTTCTGTTCTCTGTAACTGATCTTCAATACTTTCTCTCATTCATATTGTCTCTCCCTTAGATAATTCTCATAGGTGCTTGTCCCTTTTCATATTATTTATCTCTCCCTTTGACAACAATGTCAAAGAAACAAATAAACAATCAATTATGTCCTCCTTTGTATCTCTGTATACTGGTATTCCAATCAGTTCAAGTTCTCCAAATTTAATCACAACCTTGAAAATGATTCAAAGTGTGAATGATTCTACATCAACATGAATGATCTTCTAATAAAAGTAGGTTGATGCAACAACCAGATCACCTTAGTGACCTATAGACAAGGGACGGACCCCAAGTCTAGTCCTCAAGTATTCAAATGTGTCCTTTGGTAGAGGCTTTGTAAAAATATCTGCAAGTTGTTCTTTAGATGTGACAAATTCTAACTTCACTTGCTTCTCTTGCACTTTTTCTCTTAAGTAATGATAATTAATAGATATATGCTTTGTCTTAGAGTGCATCATAAGATTCTTTGAAATATTAATAGCACTAGTGTTGTCGAAATATATAATCACCGGGTCAGTGATTACCTCATTCATCCCTTCCAAAACTTGCTTGATATATGAAATGTTTGAATAGTTAGTAGCAGCAGCAACATACTTTTCTTCATCTATAGACTGAGAAATACAAGCTTTCTTTTTACTTGTCTAGGTTACAAGTCTTTCACTAAAGAAAAATGCTCCTCCGATGGTGCTTGTTCTATCATTCACATTTCCAGCCCAATCAGCATCGGTGTAAACTTTCAGTTCAAACTTCCCTTCCTTAGGATACCATAATCCATAATTTTCTATTTTATTTAGGTATCTTAAGATCCTTTTTTTAGCTATCATGTGTGATTCTCTAGGATTAGTAGAAAATCTTGCAACAATTCTCACAACATGTGCTATATCTAGTCTATTGTGAGCTACGTACATTAACTTACCAATCATGGATCGGTAAAGTGTCTAGTTTACCTCTGGAGTTTTATCCTCCTTTGTTAATTTCCATCCAGTAGCCATTGGTGTTCCCATAGATTTAACATCTTCCATGCCAAATGTCTTCAGTACTTCCTTTATGTATTTAGATTGTCTGATGAATATTCCATCACTCTACTGAATCACTTGTAGTCCAAGAAAGAACTTAATCTCTCGAAACATAGACATTTTAAATTCCTTTTGCATTTCATTAGAAAATGTCTTACATACAAGCTCTAAGCCTCCAAAAATAATATAATCAACAAATATTTCAGCAATGATAATAGTATCATCAAATCTCACCTTTCATATACAGATTGCTATTTTCACTTGTTCTAACAAATCCAATACTTAATAAGTAAGTATGCAGTCTTTCATACCATGCTCTAGGTTCTTGCTTCAAGCCATACAAAGCTTATGTAATCTACATACCATGTCTTTATTGTTGGGATCAACAAATCCTTCAGGTTGTTCGATGTAGACTTCTTCTTCAACTATACCATTCAGAAATGTTGACTTCACATCCATTTGATAGACTTTGAATTTCTTGTGTGTAGCATATGCAAGTAGCATTCTAACTCCTTCCAATCTAGCAATAGGTGAAAATGTTTCACCAAGTTAATGCCTTCTTCCCATGCATATCCCTCGCATACCAATCTAGCTTTATTTCTTGTGACTTCACAATTTTCATTCAATTTATTCCTGAATATCCACTTAGTACTGATAACATTCTTATCTTTAGGTCGGGGTACTAAGGACCAGGTTTTGTTCTTCTCTATTTTCTCTATTTCCTCCTTCATCGCATTAACACATTCTTCATTCTCTAATGCAACTTTCACATTTTTAGGTTCAAATTCACAAACTAGACATATACCTTGTCTTGTTTTGCTTCTAGTTTGCATTCCAGCATGTCTATCTCCAATGATTTGTGTCTTAGGATGATGTCTTCTGACAAAACTAGCTAGAACTTGATTTCTCCTTTCTTTCTCATCCTGTTTAGGGTCATTTCCTTGCTCGGTAGCTCCATCTTGTTCATCGATTTGTGTTTCCTGTTGTCTTGTATTGTTTCCTTGCTAACTGGTTGTCACAGCTTGCGGTTTCGGTAGATACTCTAGATGTTCAATGTAAGTGAATCTACCATAGTCTTCTAGTTCCTTTGTACTTTCCTCTATGTAATTGTCATCAAACTCATCAACACAAATATTAGTACTTTCAACTATCTTATTTGTGACCTTATTAAAACATTTATATGCTTTACTTGTAGAGGAATATCCTAGAAATATCCCTTCATCTCCTTTAGAATCAAATTTTCCATTTCTTTCATCTTTCAAAATGAAGCATTTACTTCCAAAAATCCTAAAATAACTTATAGTAGGTTTTTGTCCAAACCATAGCTCATAAGGTGTTTGGTTGGTGTCCTTCTTTAGTTGTACTTGGTTAAGAACATACACAATTGTACTAACAACTTCCCTCCAATATGTCTGAGCAACAATCTTCTGTATCATCAATGTTCTAGCATAGTCAATTATAGACCTGTTCCTTCTTTCAGCAATGCCATTTTGCTGAGGTGTCCTTAGTGCAGAGACCTATCTTTTAATTCCATGCTTATTACATAAATTAGTAAATTCATCAAAAATAAATTCACCTCCTCTATCAGATCTTAAGCATTTTATTTATTTTCCTATTTCTTTCTCTACCTTAGATTTATACCACTTAAACATTTTAAAGGCTTTAGATTTCTCTTTCAGGAACATAATAGTCATCAGTCTAGTATAATCATCAATAAAAAGAATAAAATATCTATCACCAGAACAACTCTAAGTTCTCATAAGACCACACAGGTCGGTATGAACCAACTCAAGTATCTTCTTTGTTGAGTAGTCTTTACTTTTAAAACTAGACTTAGTCATCTTACCTTTCTGACATTCATGGAACATAGCATGATTAGGTTTTGTCAAGTTAGGCAATCCTCTAACTCTTTTCTTTTTACTAATCTTGATCATGTTGTCAAAGTTCACATGGCATAGCCTTTTGTGCCACAACCAAGCATCTTCATCCTTTATTAACAAACAAGAAGATTGATCCATATCAAGATAGAATAAGTTACCTCTAGATTGTGTACCAATTCCAACAAGTCTTCCTCCATCATCATAAATTCTTACCTTTTTTCTCTCAAATGCCAGTCAGTGGCCTAAATTATTTAGCTGAGCCACACTTAACAAATTATAGTTCAATCCATCTACCCAGTATGCATTTTCACATTGTATTCTATCATTGATCATCATTGAACCTTTACCTCTTACCATACAAGGTGCATCACTTCCCATTCTCACAGATCCTCCATTATATTCAACAAGATGATCAAACTTCTCTACATCACTAGTCATATGATGTGTACAACCAATGTCTATGATCCGTGTATCATTTATGCTTACTTTAGAGATCATGTTGTCTCTTCATGTTTCTCTTCTTCCTCTTAGTCATATTTCATTGCAACAAATACAACTTCTATATCATCATCAGAATCAGATTTAGTTTCAATATCTTCAGCTATGTAACATACCTTTTTTCCTTTATTATCTCAGTTGTCCCTGTTGTTGTGTTGGTAGCCTCTGTTGACTCTTTTTCCATAGCTTCCTTTAGATTAGTCTTTGGATCTATCATCATCTTTCTTCTGAGGACATCTAACAATGATGTGACTGACTTCTTTATAGTTCAAACATGTCAAAGGTAGCTTACCTCTATAGCTTCCTTTTCCTTTGGGAAATATTCTGGCCATAAGAGCTTCAAGCTCATTAAGTTCATCATCGGTATTGCTATCACTATCATAATTCTTACTATTCCTGCTAGACTTTTCAATCTTCAAAGAAGACATGGAAGTGGATTCAGTAGAAGGAAAAACACTGTTATCAAATTTGTTTCATTTAAAGGTTGTAAGTTTACCAATCAGAGTGTCAAGAGTAAGGTTGGATGTAGCTCTTGTTTCATAAATTATAGAGATCCTGATTGCATAAACTGGCAGCAAAGTTCTAAGAATCTTGCTTATCACTATTTCATCATCAATCACTCCATCAGATACCCTAATAGCACATACCACCTCTTTTAGTCTATTTGAGTATTGTACAATGTTCTCACCTTCTTTCATTCTCATATCATCAAATCTACCTCTGAGACTTTCAGCTCGGGCTCTTTTGACATTCAGATCTCCACTGTATATCAGATTTAACTTGTCCCACATCTTCTTAGCAGTATCACAACCCTTGATGTCTTCAAATGTAGCATCGATATAGGTAGCATCAAGTTCCATCATAGTGATATTATGTTCATACCTATCCTTCAGTTGATCAAGAGTTAAAGGACCAGTGGGCAGTTGTATGTAGCCATTCTCCATCAGATCTACTACAGAATTCCCAATTCCAGATATGTGTAGCTTCATTCAGCTTTTCCATACTGCAAAGTTCTCTTTGTTCAGCTTCAGTACTTCCCTCTTATACATCTTGAGACCTTTGTGCTTAATTCCTTAAAACTCTATTCTAAGCAACTAGCACTCTGATACCAATTGTTAGAATAAATGAGAGGGGGTTGAATTAGTTATCTAGTGTCCCACAACAATATGTATAATTCAAAACAAACTTCATCTATTTCTGCTCCTCAGTAAACAATAATTACTTTCACTGTCTATGCTTTTACCATTTGCCAGTCAAATACTATAACAGTTATCAATCAAATCTAGCTTGTAACATGCAAAGTATGATAACAAACAAATATCACAATCAACACATAACATAAGAGGTTTAACATGGAAAACCTATAAATGGAAAAACTACCTGGGACCGGCAACCCAAAATTGTTCACTCTTCTGAAGTGAGGTCGGTTAAGACCCAACCCTGTTAAAGGTTTACAAACATACTGTCAAGTGTGACCTTGTTAGAGGATTTTAGACTAGAAGTTATCATCCAACCAGCATTCACTATGGGGTTGATAGGATAACAATGTTCAACCTATGAATGATACATCAAAAGACTTTCAAAGTCCACTCGGTTAAGGGATTTTGACTGTATACAATGGTTAAATATGTAACAGTAAATGACCTGCCTTAATACAACTTCAATTATAGATTACATATCAATATTCAATCCTAACAAATCCTTCTGATCAATATTTCACTTTAGATTCAATACTATATCAACTTACTATCCATCGGTAATTGCTCTCTGTAGCTCAGTAATTGTTCTACAGCTCGGTAATTACTTAACCAGTATGATCAGAATGTATGAAAAACTTGTTCATGCTATATTCCTATAGTTTCTACTTCTTCCAGAATTTTTCATAATGACATTCTAGTCTCTTATATAGATGGGTAAATCATTTTCTTCTCCTCCATCAGATTTTGCTGCTTCAAACTTTCTCAGCTGACGTGTCAGTAACATGTTTCAATCTGCACCATTAGATCATCCTTTAATTTTGTTAGTAGTCGATCTTCATAACAAACATTATCTATTATCACTGAAATCGAGATACTTTACAGCTCATCAATCGTTATTGGCTAAACTAAACATTTAGTTCATTCTATTCCACTTGGTTAACAAAGAAATGTGTCGGTGAACACTACTCGGTTAATACTGTAATCGGTATACACTACACTCTGTCGATGTATACTAGAAATGTTTCATTTACCGACAACACTGCATTGTGTCTTTCAGCTCTATACTTCATCATAGATGAATGCAACATAATAAAGTCAATATCATCAAGTCATAGACTCATCAACAAGTTACTCCAATGTGTTCCTTATCCTCATCTATCATGTACATCTTTCCCCATGTAGATTTCTCTATTCATCATCTCTTTCACCTTTCTTCAGATTTCTCGATATAGTAACTTACAAGATAAGTGTTGTCAAACTAGTTGACATTAATGACAACATAATACTGATTTAATCATATTACATATCTAATCAGAAACTCCTCAATGATCTTTAATCACAGATTCTTCAATCAGATTCCAAATCAATTGTAGTCCAACATAATAAATCCTAGAGACTTTGGAAAGAAATAATCATATTTTTTAGGGATTATTATTGTACTATATAGGTGGTGACATTGGAGATGAAATTAGCCATTAAGGAGAACTTCTTAGTGTCTTTTAATAATAGTAAATTTGTGGGTTTCCCTATTTGAATTTCTTAGGATAATTTGGCTATCTTAAAATTTGAATTTATAGTGAGACATTTATTTTTTTGGTTAAGCAAAAAAAATCCTAGAGATGGAGAAGGACATATAATTCTTGTCGTTTGGGAATGAACAAAATCAATATTGATGGGGAATGGAAGGGGAACCCTGAAACTATTGGATATGGGGGGTTTACCTCATGATTACAATGGTAGGTGTGTCTTCACAGTGGCTCTCCCTTTGGGTACTAAAAAAAACAAAATTGTTGAGGCTTGTGTATTCTTATTGGGTAAAAAATGGCTAAGCATAGGGGTTTACAAAAGTATGGTTAGAAAGTGACTCTCTAAATATTATTAACTGCCTAATGAGAAAATTTTCCACTAGTTGGATAATTAAATATTTTATTGAAGACATCATCCATATGGTTAATATGTTCAGTGACTATATAAGGTCTCCCATGTACACCAACAAGGTAATCATGTGGAAAACATATTGAGAAATATGGAGTTTAACTATTAACATATGATAAAATGGGATATTAATTTCAATATCTCCCTATTGAGATTCAAATGCTTCTTTAAAATCATTACGGAGATTTCTAATTTGAATGTCATCCTGAAATGATGTTTTATACATAAAAAAGGGAGTTTCAGTGTTGCTCTCTTTCATTACGATGCATCCTATTATCCTAGAGTCTTTCAGCCTAATTTTTAGCATTTGTTGTTTCACTTCTCTATTTCTAGGCTATTCATATTTAATTATGGGAATGAGGGATGATAGAAAGAGACTTGAGCCCATCATTTATGATAAATTACATAACATTCACTTGGTTTGGAGTCATCTTTTTGTTGGAGGTCTTAGTGGTTGTCCATGGAGGGGATTCTCAGGTAACATAAGCTTTTGTTGAATGGTGGAATGATGGAATTTTAAGATTTATTATTTAGAGATGGAAATTAATGAGGAATTAATTTCCAAGGGTTCCAACATGGTGGTGGAGGGAAAAGAGACACAAAATATGTTCAAATATAGTGGTGGAAACTTCATTCTAGTTTGGAGAAAGAGATCAAGTTAAGATGAAAACTAATGGGGGATACAATAAAACCTCCCTCAAAGAACATATGAATTTACATGTCTAAGGCTATTATCTGGTACGTAAAAATAGATGGAAATTTTTGCAGTATCTTTAGTTACAATTTTGTGATCCTAAACTACTAAAAGTATAATAAAAGCATCTCAATTACCATTTACTTGATTTATTCTCAATGCCATAGTCTTCAGCCCATGCTAAAAATCCTTCTTCCTTGGTCGTTGGCTTCTTGATGAGGGTCTAATTTTACTCATAATGGAACATGCTAAGGCTTTTCTTATTGAGAAGAGCCCTCCTCCCAAAATGGGCATTAAATTTAAGAGGAATGATAGGGTTCATTATGGGGATTCATCTTTTAACTAGTAAGAAGATTCTTCCATTGATGAGGAGGTGTTTTCATTTGTATAATAAAAAATGCCCTTTGACTACCTCCTCTTCCAATACAAAAATTATTATCACTAACCATGATGATTTACACTACAACCCTTTGAATGGTTTTGTTCTTTCCTCTCGAGATTCTAGTTATGGTGACAATAGGGACAGGGAAAGGGAAATTCTCTTCTTATGGAAAAGCCAAAGGTATTAGTCTTCTAGGTCCCTCTTAGTTGTATGTGCATAGTTGTGTGTGCAAAGCCAAAGGTATTATTAAGAAGTTTAAATTAAAACCAAAAATGATGTAACCCTCATTTCCATGTTTCTCAACCTCTAAGTATGCATAATTTGGATATGGGAATCCATGTTGATATTCTTGTTGATGGGAGAAAACATACTATCATTGAGAAGAATTCATCGATCTAGGAGAATTCTAATATTATTGAAAATGTTAAAGAAATGAGGGTGAAAGCATGATCGAGTGTCACCCTTTCGGCTAACTCGGTCGATGCGGCTGAGTACCTCTCGACCGAGTAGGACTCGACTGAAG